>JARBWK010000007.1:77520339-77540234 GCA_030556195.1 Anolis apletophallus | reverse complement strand
AAAAGTGAAAAAAACAGATATATAGCAAATATGAATATTTCCAGATGCTATGAGTTCCAACTTATGTAATGAAAATATTAATAAAAATAGTCATTTCTTGAATAGTAAAAATTGTTCTTTTACTGTAACCGCAAATGCTCAAGTGATGCTTGGTTTTAGATCATAATTAGCCCTCCGTGGTAAATGTCTTTTTCAATAGATGGTAGAAATGAAGATAAAATGTGACTACTAGCCAAAGGGACTTGGGACTGGTAAACATTACATTTATGATATCCATTGGTGGCCTTCTAAAATGTTATAACTCCTGTTAAATAATAATATAGATTGGGACGTCAGAAATGTGGTAGGCTTTTCTACAATAGCAGCAGCAGCAGCATAATACTACTTGCTGTTCTATTCCTAAAGGTGTTAAGATTGAGCAAAGCCGGTTTTAAATAAATGTTTGTTTTTGCTTGCTTTTATATCATTTGTGTTTATGGATAGAATTATAAATACATTTAGAAGCCTAGTAGGCACAATGATATCTTTCCCCCCCAGTTCAGGAATCAATATGCAGTAGTATGTGTGCTCATCATCAAATGCATGAGAACAAGTGCACAATATTACAGTGCTATTTTTTCCTCACGGAATATTCGATTTCCATATATATCCTATTTATGCAAATCATGTTATTGCCATATTTTTGTTTTAGCATATTTCTATTCAGTGCCTATCCACATATTTGTCTCAGTGCTGCAATCCTCGTGTTTGCAGATGATCCATAGAAATATAAACAAGACATTTGTAGCTGCAGTATTTCATTACTAAAGCTGAGAGATGTCAGGCATAATTACTGGGACTAACATCTGGAGCACTTTATTGAAGGGAAAACTGCCAGGATTGTAGCATACACAAAGCGACATTATTCATATGAGTGAGACTTTATAGCTGCTGCCAAGTTAGGTAAGTAGTATAAGTAGTATAAGCAGAAAGCATAAAATCCAACAGAGGCACTTTATGAATATACCTCCTGCATATATATATTCAGAACTCCATAGAGTAGTTTTTCTGTGAATTCAGAAATAATGAGTGTCACCCATCTGTAGAAATCTATGATGGAAAATTATACAGGTACATTTGAGTGTTGATATGAGATCCATTTTCACAAGCTCTCCAAAGAGCTGTTCAATTTCCCTTTGGCTTCCCTTAATATACTAAAAGCAGGTTTTGTTTTAGTAGTTTTTCTTCCTAGATTAGTACCTTGTACTCATGCAGGTAAATATCTTAAATGGGTTGTCAAGTCTAATGAGATACATAAAGTGAATATGCTGGGTCTTTGTGGAGTGCTGTACATTTATGCAATTTCACACTCCTTTAGTAGGCTGATATCCTTGAGAAAGGATGAATCTTGCTAGTGTCATTACCATGCCAACATCTAATAAATAGCTTTACAGAATTCCTAACCAGGTACCTAAACTAGTTATTAATAACATGTTCACAACCTTGTATACAGCCATGTAGTGTACATTCCAAGCTTTGCCATGTTTGCTTACTTGCCAGTGTAAGAACTAGGTGAGGGTCAATGGGACTTACCATATGTATCGATTTAATTTTCATTCAGTTGGGATTAACTATTGAAACTTCCTTAGACTATATAAACAACCAGTGCAGGAGTTGTATTCGGTGTTCCAGTCCTTTCCAACGGACAAAACTGTTTGATCCAATGGAGACCTTCATCAGTAGAATGGAATTTCCACCACACCTCTTCCCATATTGCTCAAACTTTTCTCAGTCAAGTGGAACCGATTCAGGCAATGAGGCAACAATGGGAGGAGAAATAATTGAATATGATCTGCGGTTCACTATTGATAGCCTCTGCCCATCAAAGATACTTCCCTTGGTGGTGTCATGCCCTGCTCAGATAGTGAAGAGAAAGAACTGATGGAAGTGCTCTTCCTCTAAGAGCAGGCATGGGCAAACTTTGGCATTCCAGGTGCTTTGGACTTTAACTCCCACAATTCCTTTCACCAGAGTATTGAGTATTGCTACCCTCAGACCAGTCTTCCTGATTGAATAGCTGTCAAGGAGCAACCCTTCTGAATCTAGACAATGCACCACCTATGTCAGGGCTGTCCAACTGCCGGCCCTGCAGGTGTTTTGGACTTCAAATCCCAGAAATCCTAACAGCTGGTAAACTGGCTAGGATTTCTGGGAGTCTGAAGATGAACTTACATGCAACCTAAGGAAGACAATCTATTTTATGGTCTCTGTTAGAAATTACACTATCATGCATCAACAATTCAACCAGCCTATCAGCTGTTAGGAATTGTGAGAGTCAAAGTCCAAAACACCTGGAGGGCTGAAGTTTGCCCATGCCTGCTCTAAAGCTAGTAGTTTCAGGCAGCCACCTATATTGGAGCCATTGGAAGTTTCAATGACTCAATCGGAGCCTGGCAATTCTTGACAAATTCCAATCAAAGGCTTAGACATACCTACAAAGTTACAGGAATGCTAGGAAAGGGATGAGTTCAGGAGGTCTTGCCATCTTTATGAGAAACACTCATTAATCAGAGATCAGTTGAGAAGTTGAAGCTGGCCTATAAATCCAGCAGTTGCACTCAGTCCCACTGCTCCAACACCTCTTTGTGTTGTCATGTATATCTGACCTTGGCTTTGCTAGCATTAATCTTATGGACCACCCCTGAAGGACTCCTTGCCTTATCTCTCTGACCCCGGACTGTTTTAGCTCCTGTTTTTGCTGATTATCTGGACAGACCACTTTGAACTGCTGATCTGTTTAGAAGAAGGGGAAGAACACACTCTGTACAAACCCACTGCTGCAGACTTTTAAAAACAAAAGAACTACTAACAGGCATCTATGCCCTTTTGATGTGCTCTTGCTGAGGGAGTTTGCATCCCCTTTGAGGCTGCAAAGGCCAAAAAAAGTCCAAAAATATGTTGGCAGCCTAAACAACAGATCCTAAAAGTATAAAAGGATAACGTAATAAAAATGAGATGGCAGGGTTATAAACCTAATGAGCTTCCCTTTATGAGTCTGTTTCTTTTTTGTTTTGTTTTGTTTTGTCATGCCCCTTAATGCTTGTTAACATTAAAGCTCCGCTTTTATATTCAAGGTCTTTTGAACAGGTTATTTTTTCATCAGTAGAAAAGAAATAGAAAAGGCCATTATTACTTTGAATTTGTGTAATTTTGAACACAGTGTAGATTGTTGATTAAGCTATTTGTTTCAAGCCTCAAAATAGAGTTTCAGTATCTCCGTACTTGGTTTATATCTCTCCCTAGAAGACAGTTTGAAACAGAAATATCTGAGTTTTCTGGCAACCTTGTGATAACAAACACCACATTTAAAATGTATGGAAATAGTTTATTGTTAACAGACATCACCGTTTTGGAAGAGCTTGGGAATATGTCCAAGTATTGTTTATAAATAAATAAATAAATAAATAAATACATAAGAAAGCTCGCTTCATTTTATATATGTTTAATAATTGCATGTTTAGTCTGACTGTAGCTGAAAAGAGAATAAAGATCACTACATTTCAAATTTTAAACCTGCAGTTATGTTTTTCTAAACTAAATATAGAATTTGTACTACTTAGTCTTACCTTATCTATTTAGTAGATAGTACTTTTGTCTCCCTCTGTTGCAATAGGTAGAAAAGAATGGTGGTATGAGCAATTCCTGCCCACTGCCAGGTGAAGATTGAAATACTAGTGTAGAATGTATTGCTTTATGGCTGCCAGTAAGTAAATGAAGTGGCACTCTTAAAAGAAGAATTCTCTGTGCTCTTTCTCATGTTACTAAAGCAGACTATGACCTCAGCAAATTATTGATACTTACCTGTCAATCACTTTGCCATTCTGTATTTCAAGGATACAGATTGAAATGAGAATGCTCTGAGTGCTGGTGTCTTATAGCAAGAACAGAGAAAAAAATCGCATTGCAACTAAGATTAAAAACATAGCAGCATAATATAAAACATCCTGTTTATCTTCCAAAGCTGCTTCTTTTAGCCTGTTATCCTAATCCATCTGTTTGAACACACATAGGGAGAATTACACCGTTAATCACATGAGTGTGTTAATGTAAATGAGCATTTCCACGGTGAACATTTTCCTATTAAGAGTACAAACAGTCTGTACCATTCTATGAAACATTGTCTTTTTCTTGCTGAAAGGACATGGGCATGAATAGTGTGCTCTGTATTTACATATCATGCATCAAGAATTCAATCATCCATGGCTTAAAATTATTTTAAAAATGGAAAAAGCAAACTTCGATTTTGCCATTTTATGTAAGGGAGAATGTTTTACTATGCTATTGTATATAATGGGATGTGGCCTCATGTTGTAGTGATCCCCAACCATAAAATTATTTTTGTTGCTACCTCATAACTGTAATTTTGCTACTGTTATGAATCATAATGCAGGATGCATTTTCATTCACAGGATGAAATTTGGCACAAATATCCAATATGCCCAAATTTGAATTCTGGGGGGGTTGGGGGGATTGATTTTGTCATTTGGGAGTTGTAGTTGTTGGGATTTATAGTTAACCTACAATCAAAGAGCATTCTAAACTCCACCAACAATGGAATTGCACCAAACTTGGCACACAGAACTCCCATGACCAATAGAAATACTGGAAGGGTTGGGTGAGCATTGATCTTGAGATTTGGACTTGTAGTTCACTTACATCCAGAGAGCACTGTGGACTCAAATAATGATGAATCTGAACCAAACTTGGCATGAATACTCAATATGCCTAAACTGGCGGAGTTTGGGGAAAATAGACCTTGATATTTGGGAATTGTAGTTGCTGGGATTTATAGCTCACCTACAATGAAAGAGCATTCTGAACCCCACCAACTATAGAATTGGGCCAAACTTCCCACATATAACCTGAATGACCAACAGAAAATACTGGAGGGATTTGGGAGGAGCTGACAGTGATTTAGTGGAGATGTAGTTCACCTACATCCAGAGAGCACTGTGAACCCAAACAACAATGGATCTGGAACAAATTAGGCACAATTTTACTGTGGAAGAATCGCTGTTTGTTTCCAAATAGGAAGAGAAGAACAGGATCTTCATCCGGCTCTGCCAAAGCCAGAGCCGGAGAGTGGTATTCAGAATTTCGTTCCAAACTATGATCCCCAGGATTCCAAATGGCTAGGCTGATGCGGGTGCTACAGTGGAATGTACATAGTGCAATAACTTTGCAGTGTGCAGTTATGTAAAGGATCCCAGGTCTCTTTTCATAACTTCAGATCTCTCATTCATAACAGGTGAAGGTTGAAGGCTGTTCCTCTATTGTGCAAATTAAGTATTTCCAGAGTACTTTTGCTCCAAAGCTAAGAGTGCTCTTTCTATCTTAGAGTCTTTCTCCTTTCCCCCTTCATGGGATGCTCTGCTGCCCATAAATGTGAAGTTGTTGTTTCTGCTCATCCTACAGTTAGACTTTTCTGTCACCTCTCTCCCTATCATCTAGCCCACCTCAGCTTAAACGTCAACTACAGCAGAGTCTCGCTTATCCAACATAAATGCGCCAGCAGAATGTTGGATAAGCGAAAACATTGGATAATAAGGGATTAAGGAAAAGCCTATTAAACACCAAATTACTTTATGATTTTACAAATAAAGTACCAAAACATGTTTTACAACAAATTGACAGAAAAAAGCAGTTCAATATACTGTAATGTTATGTAGTAATTAATGTATTTACAAATTAAACACCAAAACATCGCAATGTATTGAAACAGCTGTGGATCCAGGCGGGAGGCAGACTGTGTTGGATAATACAGGATGTTGGATGAGTGAAGGTTGGATAAGCAAGACTCTACTGTACTCTGTTGTAAGAAGGGAGGAAAATCATATTGACTATTCGAGTGCAAGGTCTGCTCTGCAACAAAGTAAAGCAGCTCACATGAGATTAGATTTGGAAATAACAGGCCACAACTTTATTTGGTTTCATTTGTATCCTAGAGCTCACTGGCACATGAATCTAGATCCAGGCATCGACCACCCTGCCAGTTGGTAGATGAGCCACATTAATCTGGTTCAGATCCAAAAGGATAAGCAGAACAGGGCCTTTTTAGGACCTAGCCCCTGCTTCCTATCTACAGAATGTGTGTGTGCGTGTGTGCATGCGTGCATGCATGCATGCATGGATGCAGGAAGTGGCAGCCATTTCAACCAGGTGAGACTCACATACCATCACTCTGCAGAGTCCTTTGCTGGAGGGCCATGCGAACTGGTTCCAAGCCCCATACCCAAACTTGGATCCATAACCTATGCCAACTACCTTTACAAAACTGTGACAAGATTTTTTTTAATGACAAATACAATGGAGTTGAGCGAATTAACAATGTTGCAGAGGAAAAGCAGAACTACATTACAAATAGCAGTGAGCCAAAATACATGAGGTAACAATGGCAGTAAGGTACAGGGTGAGAGGGTGGGCCAAAGGCTGGAAAGAAATGCTAGGAAATTCTCCCCCTTTATTACCCCAGTACCCATCATACAGGCAGTCCCCAAGTTATGAACAAGATAGGCTCTTTAGGTTTGTTCTTAAGCTGATTTTTGAGTAAATTGGAATAGGTACATTTTAAAATGTAACTCAAGCTTTGGAGAGCATAGGGAAGGGTTGACACCCCTGTGGTGTTTGTTTTGCTGTCTATGTGCATTTGTTCAGAAGATTTCACCTCACTTTCTTTCCCTGTGAGAATTGGATTGGGAAAACTTGGTTTGTTGTGGAAACAAGGATTTGTGAGAAAGCTTCAGTGGAGATACCCTTTCCCCTATGATGACTCTTCCAAGAGAGAATTTCCCTTCCTTGCTGTCTCACCCTTGTTTGTAACTTTGAGTTGTAAGTTGGATGTTTGTAACTTGGGAAGTGTTTTATAGCTATTGTGGCTAGGTGGCCGGCCAGCCAGTAAGGAAGTGAATGCCACGTCAACTTCAGTGGCTGGCTGGCTGGGAAGTGCCCAATTCTAACTGGCCTGCACAACCCAACCAAAGCTCAAAGCTCTTTGTCCCAGCCAGCCAGCCAGCCAGCCAAGCCTACTATACTCTTCTCCCACCTAGATCACAACATGGCTACCCTTGGCAATCTTTTTGAAGAACAATATGTTGTTATAGTTTAAATCAAAGGATTTGATGGATACTCTACTTGTGACATAGTCCGAACATTTTTAAATCATACAAGTTTCTTTAAAACAGGAATTAGCAGCCACAAATTACATATGGCTCTAAGCTTTTGTTTCAAAAAGAAATGGGACACAAAAAGTGAAATAGTGTCCCACACCATTGAAGGGACCACCAGTTGGATTTGGGTGCAAGGACAGAAGCTGAAGCCCAGTAGAAGACGACTATGGTTGACTAGTGGGTAACACTAGATGGAGATTGCACAAAAAGAGTTGCATATATCACTAACAGTATTCTGCTTAAAGCGGTTTCATATGAGCACATGTATACACAAAAACACAATAGAATAAGTTATTTTTTGTTTTCAGGTTAACCCTTCATGATGATAAAGCAGGGCTAGCAAATGGGCTTGAATTAATTTTAAAATTCTCCTGGTTTAAAGCTTTAAAATGTTTACAGAAATCTGGGGGGAAATACAGGCTGGATTTTTTAAAGGCTAACCAATTATTCTTTACAGGATCAATCGAAGTTAACATATAAGTTAAATTACAAGCCAGTGTTTAAATTTTTAAAAACTCACAAAATTTGAAGTCTGGAAAAACGCAATTACAAATATAATCCCGAATCTTCCCTGGATATTTAAGATGTTATATTAAGATGTCTGATAATTTAGCGAATCATCTGGATGTTCAAGGCACAAGCCAATTCCGTATGTTGTTGTCGTGTGTGTGTTTTTAAAAAGTGATTTTTTTTATTAAACTCAGATTTGCTCTTCAAAATTGTACAAAAATGCTTCTTTTAATAGTTGTTTTCTTTTTTTAAAAAAGAAATCAATAGTGAAACACTCACGCAAGACAAAAACATTCTAAATTGCCTATCCATCAAGGTTCCTGTTGTTTTAAAAGCCAAAGAAATGACAAAACGAAGAAAATAAAGAACACATCAGCATTGTAGGAAATAGCTGGCGAGTGGGAGAGTAACAATTTATCCCACACCAAATTTATCCTGTCATTCTAGATCATTTTTGGATTACTTTATAATTCTAACAAAATAATTAATTGCTCGTCATGGTGCAATTTAATTTAATACATTTTTAGTGAACTGTACAATAGTTCTGGCTGTAGACATGTTGTGTGTTTATATTAATAACCTGGTGTTTCCCAGGTACTGCACAAGTAAGGAATATACTCTGCTTGTAAGAACACCTCTTCAGCCCCCTCCCCATACATGCACACACATTATTTTGAGAGGAGACTAACAAAAGCAGTGTAACTTGCTTTAGAATTAAAAGGATCCTCCTTATTTCTTAAGTTTCAAACAGAATTAAAACAAAAGCCCAAACCCTTTAATAACCCTCTTGTAATCCTTTAATCCTGTAAGCCTTTATCTCGGGGTTGTGTATATTACTAGAGTGACTTGCTTTGATTACAGACTCATCAAAGAATGGGATTTTGATGTCTAAGCGTACACATGAGGCTTTAAGGACATTTAATTTATCTGTTTCACTTGTCTTTGGATTTTCCAAGTAGTAAATATACTGTATTTTTGAAAAATACTGTTGGATATGCATAAATGTGAGAAGCGATACATCTAGGTAACAAGTGTAGGCCTACCACTGGCATGGTTGGATTGTATCTGGACATTGTGTACAAAGTGGAGAGAAGAACGTAGATGCACTATCAGTTGTGATTTGGTAGAGTACACTTTGGCCCCTTCCACACTGTCCTCATATCACTGGATATCTCAGGTTATCTGCTTTGTACTGGATTATATGAGTCTCCACTGCCATATCATCTGGGATAAGCAGATAATCTGGGATCAGATCCTGGGGTATAAGGACAGTGTAGAAGGGGCTTTTGACAGGTATCCCAGGCCTTGCTTAATTATGGAGAACACCTTACAGTTGTATTTTCTCTTCTTTTCTTTTAGAAAGCTATGATTCTAAAATAGATTTTGATGTTTTAATCTGGTGGTTGATATTACCTTTTAACTATTACCATATTACCTCCATGTAACATTTGTTGAACTCACCAAAGCCTTCGACACTGTGAGTAGAAAAGGTCTGTGGCAGATCCTGGAACGACTGGGATGTTCCCCCTAATTCCTCAAAATGATTATCCTGCTACATGAGAGCCAGCACGGTCAAGCAGATATGGCGATGGTCTCTCAGAGCCCTTTCTTATAACTAATGGAGTGAAACAAGGTTGTGTTCTTGCTCCAAAGGGCTATGGCAGATCTCGAAGAAGAAGACGGCATTTATATACGCTATCGTACTGATGGTAGTTTGTTCAACTTAAGCCGTCTGAGGGCTCACACTAAGACTCTAAACTATCTAGTTTAGAGTCTTAGTGAGCTGCTTTTTGCTGATGACGCTGACCTTGTCGCCCATACAGAAGCAGCTCTGCAGCACCTAACATCCTGCTTTGCAACAGCTGCAGAGCTGTTTGGGCTGGAAGTCAGCCTGAAGAAAACAGAAATTCTCTACTAGCCCGCACCACAGGAAGAACACCATAATCCCCACGTCAGCATAGGCAAATCTGTGCTTAAGTCGATCCAGCAATTCACCTGCCTGGGAAGCATCATCTCTTCAATCACCAAGATTGATAAAGAGATAGATCACAGATTAGCAAAGGCATATTGTGCTTTCGGAAGGCTTTACAAAGGAATCTGGAGTAACAAACACCTGAGTCAAAACACAAAAATCCGTGTGTACAGACCTATCGTACTGTCTATTCTCCTATATGGGTCTGAAACATGGGTCACCTATCGCCAACACCTATGACTCCTCGAACGCTTTCATCAGCGCTGTCTTCACACACTCCTAAATATACACTGGACTGACTATGTGACGAATGTTGCTGTCCTTGAGCAAGCAGGGATCATCAGCATTGAGGCCACGCTATTGAGAACACAGCTGTGCTGGGCAGGGCACATCTCTAGGATGGAGGACCACCGCCTCCCAAAAATACTACTCTATGGTGAACTCGCCATGGGTCAGCGCAAGAGAGGCACCCCCAAAAAGAGATATAAGGACTCCCTGAAACAGCATCTCAGGCTCGGCCAGATGGATCACCAACAATGGTCCATCCTGGCCTCACATCGGGAGGCATGGAGACACACTATCCACAATGCTGCAGCCTCTTTCAAGAAGTCACGCCGAATGAGTCTTGAAGAGAAACCACAACACTGTGTTTTCTGCAACTGGATTTGCCTATCTCGGATTTGCCTTTTTAGTCATCGACGTGCTTGTAAAAAGCTTGGGATGAGTCCTTCCTAAATCTTCATTCACGAAGAAAAGCAAAGAAGATGATGATATTACCTTTACTGAGATTAGCATGTGGGGTCGGATATTGTTTCATATGCTGCTATGGGTGTGCAAGGGTCGCTTATTCACAGCTTATACTATGGTGTAACATACAAAATCTTGAAAGCATACTATGCCGTCATCGCTAAGGCCACTATGCTGATTCAGATGTGGACGTGTGGTCTTTGGGCCTTAGGGGACGCAGGTGTTTTCCTATGGGACAGGTGAGGCTTGATAACAGACTTTAAATAAGTCTCTGAACTCAGGATGGCAAAGTTCAAGTTTATTTTAATACGACCAGTTTCCTGGTGGCAAAGTTTCTTTCTTAGTTAGAAGGATTAAACAAAGTCTCTGAAAACAGATGGTTACTTGCCTCGAAGATTGTGGGGGAGCTGTAGTTCTTTAAAGGTCTCCAAGCCATCCCTGTCTTCAATCTATGGCTCTTGAGATTACGAAAATCTTAAGGCCCTCAGATCCACGAACACTTTGGTGAGACCTGAGTCTCCTATACAGTTCGTAGACTGATTTGAAGACGCTGGGGCCACACAGCGTCACCACAGCCTTCCGATATGCTGTGGTATACTTGAAGGTTGGTCCCAGATGGGTGTAGGTGACCAGAATGGCTTGTCCAAGCGAAGAACCCAGATTTCCAGCCAGCACGTCCTTTGCTTTTATTTTCTTAGTCTGTTCTCCTCAGAGAGGCCTCCCCCCCCCCCCCCGGCAAGACTCAGAGGGGGCGTGGCTTGGGTCCCTGGGAGCAGTTTTGACTCCAAAACTCAGGCTCCTCACACACAAACCACACACAAGTTTGCAAAATGCAATAACATTAGAAATGGGTTGCAAGCATGCAACACTAATACCTCAAGCAATGCAGACAGGCCGTCAGGGGCTGTAATACATACAGTAAAGAGTAGTTGTTCAGGACCCTGCACATAATTATCACCCTTCCTATGGTTCAAGTATTCCACTTTAATAATGTGCAAAGGAATGCTGCTGTTTATTTTTATTAGCTTTACTATTATTTCTAGATGTGTATCTATGCATATACGTTTGCTTAGGGGGCATTTTACAGCAAATCTATGTCTACTTCTGCTTCTTCTTTAGATGTACACTATTATTTTCTTGTTTAGTTGATGCATAAGTGGTCTCTGGAGCACTGGGCTGTGTGCCCCAGATGTAGTTGCCATCGTAGGCCATCAGGGCCAAATTAGGCTGTAGCTTTTAGAATCAATGACTCCTTGCTTGCTTTTGGGAGCAAGTAGCCAGGGAAATTAAGCAGAGTGCTCCGAATGTGTTCCTTTTCTTCTTCAAAAATGCATATGGTTTTTGAGCTGCTTCCCTGCAGTTTAGATCCCCAGTAAGGCTTGAGAAGCTGATATTCAAAGAACTATTCTACTTGCCAAACACCTTTTTCTTTTTTGGAGGCTAAAAGACAAAAATGTTTGCCTTGCCCATGAAATCTGGTTGTTGGAACTGATTGCTCTGGCAGTGAATGAAAGACCATCACTTGAAAAGAGAGAAAAATTTGGGAAGGGTTGAAGCCATCTGGTAGCCATTTGAAACTGTTTTGTCTCAGTAAAATTAGACCTGTTTCTCACTGCCCAATTACTTTTTGCCAGTTTGCATCTTGCATTTTTCTTCTCTTGTTGGTTCTTCCTATCGCTTACGGAAATGTGTTTGAAAGATTTTGGTTTTGTTGTGACCTATTGGCAGCTTTCTGTGTGTTAATTACTTGATCTTGGCAATGACTGAATGTGTGACTGGAAGAAGGATGAAATGGTTTGTCTTTAAATAGGGATTAAACATATAAATGGATTAATTGATTAAAGCAATTCATTTCTGAGTTTAAAAGCTGGATGAGCTCTTTCCTTCACTATTCTTGGACTCGGAAATCTGAGGCAGTGAAGATTTCATGAGATGCGGGCATCTATCCTTGTTAGAATATATTCATCTTCATTCCTAAAGTTTGTTTGTTAGTTGTCCCTCCATTTATATGCTATCTTTGTTGTGGTGTGGGACACATAGCTCATTTAGCTGAAACAAGATGAGCCAAAAACCAAACAGTACAAAGTAAAACACAGTTAAAATAATCACATTAAAACCTTTACATTTGTAAAAAAAATATGTGCATGTGTATAAAAAATAATGTTACAAACAAAGCAACTCACCTCCACGCCAAGATTTTCTGTTTTACTCATGAATGGTCAGGAGACCCCAGAAGTGCTTGCATATTTGATTATCCAGACAAATATTTGTTTTTTTAAATCTTCATTACAATGTGTAATCATATTATTAAGACATACTTATTGGTTAAGAACTGATTGCATGCCACAGTTAACTAATTAAATAACTGAAATCCGCACTGATCCATCTCACTGTGTGTCTACGTCAAAGAGGAGCACAGATGTTTTGGGGTTGCAACTCCCCATTAGACTTAGCCAGCTGAGCCAATGATGAAAAATCATGGGAAGTTTATTCAAGAACATCTGGAGGGTCACAGATGCCCATTTCCAATTGCAATGCTTCACCAATAGTCCAGTATATATATTTTTCGGGTATGAACCTATTTGAGAATCTAATTAAAGTTATGAGTAGCCTACCTTCCTGAGATGAAATAACACTAACAATATCATTTTTATAATCTTTACTTAATTTTAGTGCTGCAGTGTGAACCCCCTTGGTAATCCTACTAAGACTTACTGAATCAGTTATTATTGTGAGTCAACACTTATATAAATCTCATTCATTCAGTAATCATAATATAGTTGAGGTCAACAATAGGATTTGAGCCTCTTTTTGAGGAAGCCTGGTAGAGACCTACCATAACTTTCTTGTGTAATGAAATTAATAGCAGTATTTTTTCCCCACAGAATGCTAAGAATGGAACGAAAATATTCTGATTTACAGCATGCTGTTCTTTTGTTTTTTATTTTCTTCATATTCCCCTTTGTAAGTTCTAGAACTCTCCCTTCTCATAGATTTGCAAAAACATATGTAGCATTATACTTCACACATCTGCACACAGCCCTTCTCTTCTCGATTTTATTTTTAGAATTTGTACAACATCTGGATTTTTAAACTGGAGTCTTTTACATATACTAAACGAAGTATGGTCTCCTAGTGTTTTAGTGTATCTTACTGGCCATTTAGCACGATTGACAGGATGTAAAACACTTGTAAAACTGCTCCAGCTTTGCAATCTTTATATTAAATTAACCTGTTTTAAAAGACTGAAAACTATAATCTGGTTTTCTCTCTGTAATTTACTGGTACTTACTGATCTAACGGAATAATGTGCTTTGTTAAAAGGCTTTTATATTTATGTCTTAAGATGTTCTATCCATAATTTGAATCAAAGTTTTTCTTTATTCTGGGAGATTACAAGCTTTTAACCTGCAAGTTAAAGCATGGGAAGTATAATGCTATCAGAACAGGTGAATATTATCCAAAATAGGATCAAATTAATCCTGCCATCATTAGGAGTGAAAACCTACCAGTTCTAAGAATACATGCTTATTGCCTTTTTTTGCTCTTATTTAAACCAAAGGTGTATATATTATTACCGGATTTATTCAAGTATAATGCAGTGCACACCCCAATCTTGAAAGTGTGCATAACAAAAAAGGATATGCTGTCAAATGTAATTCGACACAGTGGTGGCTTCAAAAAGTCTGGTGTGAAGTTGTGCTCCTCCGACAGGCCTGGTAGAAAGCTGGCCTTTCCACCAGATTTTTGGTGGGCCACCGTCTGTTTCTCACCAGCCATTTCAATGCCAAAATTGCTTCCCCATCCTGTCCCTAGCTGTGATATCTTTCCGAATAGTGCTGATGTGTTTAGGTGCGGGGTTCTAACATGCCATTGGATCTAATGTGCACCTCAGTTTTAGCGATGTAATTTAACAGAAAAAGTGAGTGTTAGACACGATTTTTGTTCCTGTGTTATATACAGTATGTCATTTCCTAATTGGTTCTATCATAAGAACATGGACAAAGTTTATTAAATTGCAAAAAAATTGTTTTTGCAAAACATCCTTTTAACATATGTTATATTTTTCAATGAATATCTCATAGCGTCTCAACCAATTCAACATAGTTTGTGGCAGCCACAAAAACGAAGTTTCTGGAATATAACAACTATTTCCAAAATAGATACCACATAATTAAATTTCCAAAATAGATACCACATAATTTCCTTAACACTTTCAAACAGAACATTTTAAATTTGTTGTTACATAATGTAATTTGCATATATTATTGTAAGCCCTAAGAATTGTATTCAAAAGTCTTATCCTTATATATGTCTGTTCTAGTCCATGTTGTTTCTGTTTCTGACATCTGGCCTAGGAGGAAAAATATTTTGTAAGATATGTCAATTACTATGCATAACCTGATAGCAGTGAACATTAATCTACCATATAAGTTGATCTTATGTATTAGTCAAGGGCAGGCTTGGGGGCCAAAGAACACACAGAATTTTGATATTCCCCATGGTGGATCATTCCTTAGAGAGAGGAAGGTGCCAATTCCACTTCAGGCGCCAGCCACCACTGACTCCCACATTGTCATTTTCCTGTCCTGGCGTTCAAAAAAAAATATAGAAGTGGTACCACATTGGAGAGAGTAGAGGGGATCAGTGCTTCTTTTAGGTTTTCCCAAAACCAATTAAACTCTTGCCTTTCGTCATGCTGTTCAGGGGGCATTTTTTAAAAATCAAAATCAAAGTTAAGGTACAGTGCAGTATTCACATAGCTCCGCTTTACCATCTCTACGTCAATACTATTGAATGCCAATGCTATCAACTCAGATATCCAATAAGACCAAGTTTTTGTGAAGGGAGAAGTTGTCCAAATCCCATTTCCTGTCTCCTTAACTCGAGTCCTGATTTAGATTCTGATTCTTCTTTATCATCATTATCCACTGAGAGTAAAACTTTGCCACCAAGTTATCTAGTTATGGACCAATATCTATACCACTAACTGATGGTGTTAAATTGCTTGCAGATCAGTTAATTTCAAATGGCCTAGAAATTGAGATAGAGAAACCTGAAGTGTTTGGTCAGGTGGCCACAACAGTGAAAACTCACGCCTATTTTCAGTTGCTATTCAATTGAATCAATTGAATCAATTGAATTTACTCAAGTGACAACTGATCAAATTCCTGTTGATTGAGCAGCTGTACTTGCAGTTGGGTTTCGGTGCTAAACATTTGTACAGTATTAGTTTCACAATTTCAAATGAATGACCATCTTGATCTGTTGGTCCACAAGGATCTGTTCGATAAATAACTTCTTCTTGTGGTTGATGGGTAGGTTCAAAAAGATCTGATCCAGTTGCTTCTATCACTGGCAGATGTTGCTTCGGTTCCTTTTACTTCTTGATCCTTAAACCCTGTCTACCACATGACTGTATGTATATTATTATTTAACCAACCAAGTTTCACCATAATAAATGCAGTCCATGATAAGTTTTTATTCAGTTGTGTGACTGGCTACCCTACCAGAAGTAATTAAGTGGCTGCTAACTTGTAATATATTTTGGTATTAATGCAATAGGAACAATATATGCCCCTCCCTAATGTTTAGACTCTTATAAACAATATTAAACTGAAAATAGTGTAAATAGTTGCTTATGCAGTCATTCTGGAAAAATAAGAATTTGTGGTTGCTGTTGCTTAAATTTAGGGTGTTGATTAACATGACTGCCAGACTTTGGAGTCCAGAAATTGATGACCAAGAAAGTTACTGTTTTACACACACACACAACTATTATATTTCATTCAACCTGTTATGTGTAGATAATAATAGAATGCAATTTTCTTGCTTAGTAGAATGCTGAATTAACAGAAAGTTACACTTAGCAATGCAATATGGAAGCTATAACCAAAAACCGGGTTATGTTTAGGAGGATTTGAATTCAAGGCCTGCGATATGAGGGGGAAGGAAAAGAGTTGCCAGATTGGTAGTATTATTAGTGCGGCAAGCCATATGTTTTTATTAGGAAGGCGATTACAAAATATAGAAGGCAGTCCATTACATTTCTATTCTGTAAAGAAGTGTCGCTGAGTTCATTGATTAATTTCCAAGTTACGCCATTGTAGAATAGCCTTAATGTTTGGAAATAGAACTTTCAAAAGTCTTGTATGCATGCAAGCATGTTCTCTCTCAATATGCATGGCTTTAGACTTTTAAAAACCGTGCTTGTTTCAGGTATATATTATAGCAGAATTTCAAATAGGATGTACTGCAATCAATTTCACTATAAGAGTAGTGTTGAAATGTGGAATGAATGAATGAATAACATCAAATTTGCAAGAAGACATCACAACCTGAATTTTTAGACAATGATCTCAATAGTACAATAATGGCTATGGTCTTTTGTTGCTACCAGAGAATGTTAGCTGGGTTTTTTTCTGTAACCTTATTTCTATTAGCAAGCTGGCTGCATAATATTTACAAGTCATTCCAATGAGTGCAACCTACCAGTAAACAGCATAATAACATTTCTTCTTTGTGATCTTCTACATTCTACATATGTGCAGAGTATACTTGGAACCTTCTAGAGCTCTATAGATAATTTTTAGATAGTGACCTCATATAACTAAGTGGTTGCATAGAGCAATAACATATAACATGAAGAATGTTCTCTTAACAGATGGTGAAAGAAGTCATACAGTTAATGCCTATCCAGAATTAATGATCAGGATCTTTTGCATCTTAAGTGATACTTGTGTTAAATTCTGTTCATATTGTATTTCTGCAGAAGTGTTGAAAGAAAAACAAACAGAATATTTCATTTGACAAACTAACCTTAAGTAATATTAAACTGTGTTCTGATGTTATGTGCTTTTGTGATAGGGATGTAAAGCTTTGTTTAGTTCTTGCAGTATGTACAAACATTGACAATAGTTATAGTGTTTCTGGGTGAGATTATAAGAGTTATTCTACATTCTTTGAGGGGAAGATGCCATACTAGTTTCATTTTTCCTACAAAATATTATTTGCTGCCCACTTTGGTTTTGTGTATAAAATGAACTTTTTGGAGAATCATGAAAAACCTCAACGACTGGCCATTCCCTCAATGTCAATGCACCTTTAAGGACTCTCTCTCTATTGATCACACCTTCGTTTTGAACAATTTCCAAATAGAGTAAACTATAAAGCAATCAAGTCTCTATTCCATGGAGTATTTGAAATAATATGTTGAGGAATGGCAGAACTTACGGTTTAAACTAGAGTACAATATATACATTTATGTGTTCTTCACTTTTTTAAATTTTCCTTTGTCTTTTAAAATAATGGGATCCTATATCTTATAATGAGATATGCCTTCGGTAAAACTTCTGCCATATTAAGTAAAGAAAGAGCATATTCTCCAGTTAATTAATGAAGATCGTTGTAAACATTGGGCACTCTAATCTGGCACTTTTAGGAAACTTTGGGGTTGTGATAAATTATGTAAGTTCAAATAGCACCTAATTAGTGATAGGATCTCAAGCATGAATAATGATGAAGACTCATACTGTTCTAATTACATCTTTATAGCACTATATCCTTTTTCATATTTCAGCAACCAGTTATTCTAAGCAAGGCCTTACAGTAGGGTGTATAATGTTAGAAACACCATATAAGAGAGAGAGTGTGCTTTCTTCTTTTTAAATGACAAAAACCATGTTTTTGAAGTAATTCACAAGCAGATAACACCAAATTAACTTGAATTCTATTAAAATTAATAGCAGTGATTTTAGACAAGTGGATACTATAAAGAGGCAGGCAGTGTACCTTTTGATAGCTATCATTGAGGCTGGATCTACACTGCCATACAATCCAATATCTGATCACAGATTATCTGCTTTGGATTATATTAGACTACACTGCTGTATAATCCAGTTCCAACCAGATAATCTAGGAAGATAGATATATGGCAATATAGATGGGGACTGAGAGACACAGAGAACCCGCTATGCAACAACTAAGATTTGGTTATGGGAACTTCAATAGCAAATGTTGCTTTGCAATAATTTGTGTTGCACCATCCAGAGGCTACCTCTTGTATTACTATTGCTTTATCTATGGTGACTCAGTAGGATACTGGGGAAAAACAAGGAAACCAATACAGTTCAAGTAGATCACAGCTATATGCTTTGCTATGTTCTGGAAGAATATGTTTGAGAGGAACATAAACAGCTTAAAATACAGGTTTAGACTGGAATAGCATTTTTCAGTTTCAGTTATACTAACGCTAGTGCCAGTCTATAATTACTATGTCATCTTAAAATCGCTTACCCATTTTTGAAGCTTTATACTTTGACAGTGATAATTTAAATGCACATTATTTATAATGGTACACACTGGGATTACAATTTTTGAATGTACATGCGTCTTTTTTGAAGGGGAAATCTGTAGGAAAATTGAACTTATTTTGAATGGTGCTGTTAAAGAGAGATTTAGAACTGACTTTGTGCATCGGGGTTAATTTAGATTAAAATTCTGAACAGAATAATGTCTATTTTAGAAGCAACAAAAACAAAATTGCAGCTCAAATCCATTTGAAAGATTTGTGGCAGGATGAACATTTGAAGAACATCATTAGATATACAATATATCAACACGTTAAACATAGCAAAATAGGATTAGTGTGTTTGAAAGATAAACAGACCGCAGAAGACCAGATTCCATTTGTTTTTCTCCATAAAAAGTGTTAACTCTAGATATCTTGCAGAATTTTGATTTCAAAAACACATGCACTACATCATCAAAGACCCCCCCCCTTTAAATAACGAAATATCTTATTTTTCAAACTTTCAACTAATGTGAAACATTTTAATGTTGGGAGCCCCCGGTGGGGCAATAGGTTCAACCCTTGGGCTGGCAGAACTGCTGACCAAAAGGTTGGCGGTTCAAATCAAGAGAGCGGGATGAGCTCCCCTCTGTCAGCTCCAGCGTCTCATGCGGGGGCATGAAAGAAGCCTCCCATAGGATAGTAAAACACCTGGGCCTCCCCTGGGCAACGTCCTTGCAGACAGCCAATTCTCTCACACCAGAAATGACTTGCAGTTTGTCTATTTTAGAAACAACAAATACAAAATTACAGACACTGGGGAAAAAACTTTTAATTTCTGACTATTCTTTTTCAAACTGTCCTTTTGTAATATATTGAAAGCAAATGTATACAGTCAAGTTGCGTTTGCTGCTCCAGGAGCTTTGTTTTGTAATGGGTTATATGTCTTAGGCTCGTAGGATGAATAAATCTTGACAGTAAATGGTATTCCTTTAAGAAGAGCATCTTGCAGAAGTCGCGCTCTCTCAGTCCTTGAAGAAATGAAAGTGCAATGGATAACTCCTTTTTCTCCTTCAATTAAGAGAGGAAAGTTAATAGGTCATATAGTCATTACATATTTAATATCAGCAACTACTTCTAAGATTCATTTTAGAAGTGCAATTAAGAATGA
>JARBWK010000007.1:77242069-77510834 GCA_030556195.1 Anolis apletophallus | reverse complement strand
GTCTGTCTTCTGGAAGATGAAATTAACTTGGGTTTTGTTCTGATGTTTTAATCTGTTTTACCAGTGAATGGGTATACTCGATCAAAACATAGAAGTATTAATAAAGAAACAACTGAGAGATACAGTGCACAGCTACTGCTGACCTCAATAGTTTAAAAATAATTACATTTCCATACTGATGGCTGAACTGGTCTTTTCTTCTAAGTCTAAACTTTTCCCCACCTTTTTGTTAAGGTGATGGAAAACAGTTTAGGGATAGGAATGTATCTGTAGTAAATTGTCTGTACCAACATATTTCTTATAAGCCACTTCAGCCATGTGTCCATAGGATGTGACTGGTTGCTTAGCTAATAAACCCAAATTAGACTTGGAGACTTATTCCAACAGCTGTGAATTACTTGTTGCTTTAGAATAACAAAAGAAGACCTGTATAAAAACATGTGGGTTGTGCTTTTTTATTTAAAAAAGTTTTTAATGTGGTACTTATTCTAGGCAGTGTAATGCAACTTTTTAATTGCAGTATGTACCTGAACCTATTAATATTTTACATAGCTTTCATTCTTTTGACCAGAAAAAAAATCAGCTACTCATAGATGGCTTTGATATTCCTTTCTTTCATACTAATGTGCTTTCCATTTTATTTTTACTTTTGGTGTCAAATCTGGCAGAAGGGTTAGGCTTTGATCATAATTCATTTTCTTTATTACCCATTTTGAACTGTTTCACTTTGTATGTTCTTTGTCTGCATGTATTCTTCATGTGCCCTGTTTCTCTCTGATATTATTAAGTTCAATGTCTCATATACTGTATAAGAACATGTTGTTTAGAGAGTTGTTTATTTAACATAAATCTGACACTTGAAATCTTACAGTTGTAAATCTGCCCCCATCCCATTTGAGAGGATAAACATATTTTGTACCTCACTATAGTCATCGATTCACTCATACTCTGGAGTGGACTTACACTGACACACTACATTGGGGCAGATCTGGTGTAACATACCTGGACTGGTCCCAGTATTGAGTCAAACAACCACTCACTCCCCCCACCCCACCCTTTGGAAGTGATACAGGACCCTATCTACCCAGCAGTGCAGAACATGGTTCAGAGCCACTGCGCTCTCCTGTTCTCTGTTTCACGTTGGACGCAGGCCACAACATGGTTTCTACCATTCATCTATTGTTCACAGTGATATTGGTTGGGACGATGAGGTGAGGAGAGAGAGGGCAGAGACAAAATTTTCCCCTCCCTTCCTGCTTCCTTTCCCTGATCCCCCTGTTGCCCTGGCTGATCATTGCAGTATGACCTATAGATAATGGCAACCCCGCTCTAAATAAATATTGTCAAGAAAACCCTGTAGTTTGCCTTAGGGCAGTGGTTATCAACCTATGGGTCCACAGGTGTTTTGGTCTACAACTCCCAGAAATCCCAGCCAATTTACCAGCTGTTAGGATTTCTGTGAGTTGACAGCCAAAACATCTGGGGACCCACAGGTTGAGAACCACCGCCTTAAGGTCTCTGTAAACTGGAAACAACATGAAGAACAAAGTATGTAGATTCACTTGAATCCTTCTTAAAAGAGCTTCACAGACTTTGTTGCTGATGGTAAAGAATATAGTACTGTTGCAAACAACTTTAATCTGAAGTGTGCACATAAACACACACACACGGAGTGGTATTTAACCAGTTATTGTAAAATTGAATTTAATTAATGTTTGCTAAGGGAATGCATGCTGATTTAAGCAGTTAAAAATGCTAATACATTTTTTCTTCTTCACCTCGGAAGCTTAAAATTACTAAAGATACTGGAAAAATGGCTGGATTGGATGTAATTATGCCAGAGATTTTGAAATCAGATCCTGAGTGGTGGACCCCCCACTTGGCGGGAGTGTTCACCATCAATTAACAACACCGGCATTCTACCAGTTGGCAATTTGTCATTATAGTACCAGTCTACCAAAAGGGTGGCCCTACTGATCCTTCCAATTATCAGCCAATTAGCCTTCTATCAATAATTTGAAAGCTTTGTTATCAGGTCATTTTATTTCAGAATGGTATTTTTTGATTCTCAGAAAGTTCGAAGCAGTTGACCTGTCCTTGAAAGCACTCTTAATGCTCACAAATGTGGAAGCCTGCAAGTCAGTCAAAAGCGGACTTGGATCTTGACTTTCATAATCTGACTATTGCAGCAAAAAACAACTAGTTCCCCTACCAGATCATTAATTCCATGCAAATGTGGAGTCATGGCAGAATATCTTTGTATTTTGATTAATCCCACCCAGAGGAGAGCTTGGGCAACTGCAAGATGTAATGTGTTGCCAACAGCTCTTTAGGATGAGAGATATAAAAAAGTGGAATGTTCCAATAGGGTTTGTTCTTGTGACTTGGTCTCTGTTGAAACACTTCATCATTCTCTGTTTGCTTGCCCCAAATATGATATTATATGGATGAAATACAGGATTTCCATTTTTTCCCACAGTGTTCTCAATAGCCACTCTGAGACCCCTTTGGGGTGAGAAGAGCAGGATAGAAATATAGTAATAAATAAATAAGTGTGCCTTAAAATTCCATATTTTCTGAACAACCCTGATGCATTATTTTGTGAGGCTGTTGCAAATTTTATCCTTGAGATTAGTAACCTTTAAGTATATCTCTGTCTCTGTCTCTGTCTGTCTCTGTCTCTCTCTCTCTCTCTCTCTCTCTCTCTCTCTCTCTGTCTGTCTCTCTCTCTCTCTCTCTCTCTCTCTCTCTGTGTGTGTGTGTGTGTGTGTAGACTTAAGATATATCCAACTTCCCCTCCAGAAGTTTCTTTAAATTTCAAGTGGATTGCCCCTTATGTTGTAAAAGACTGTAGGGTTAGTAGCTTTCCAGGTTCTCCAGCAGGGTTATTTTGGTTATTTTGCAATAGTCTTGAAATTTCTCAATTGAATATTGAAGTTGAAAGCCTTTATTTCGGTCAACAAACCATTGATTTCCATTCTGTGATCTCTTTATGGAACATATGTCCTAGAGCTTTCAGTTGCATTTTGCAACATCACTGATATCTGTATTATAACAATGTTATGTACTGAGATGCGCTAAAGTAGGAAAGTAAAACAAATATTATGGAAAACTCGTATGTAAAAGCCTAAGTTAAGAATCCTTTACATTAGTGCATTAGATTAGTGGTAGCTAAGGATCTGTGGTACAAAATGTTTTGAAAGACTTTATTGAAGTTCTGTAGCAGCTGCACTACAAACTGAAGCTGTTACACTGTGCCAAACGGTTATCCCTGAGCTAAAGATATCTGCAAAACATCTTTGATGTGATAGACTGTAATGGAAACAAGGCAACAGTTATAGGTTGGTTTGCCAAAAATCTATACACAAAGGAGTTTTCCAAGTAGGTCAGTAAGTTATGCATTTCAGCAATAGATTCTATTAATAAATTGGCTCCACTATGCATTACAAAGTGTGCCTGCCTGCCAGGTGTGAAGCAGTTAGCAATTGTGGGCTGACATATGGCTTCCAGAAAGGTGAGTTCCTGCAAGATTAGAAAGTCGGCCCCATAATCCTCTGAGGTATTGTTAGGGGCTGTAGGTTCATTTCTTCTAAGTTGCACTGGGAGCAAGCCTTGTCAGAATGCAATGCAAGCACCTAATGGAGTCTGCCATTGCCCTCTGCATAGCGCAGCAAAGCCTTTGAGTTAGCCTTGGTACGCTATGCAGCTGCCTAGAGTTTCTGAATTAGAAGAATTGTGCTAGTTTCATGGTATATCTATTAAATTGCAACATTAATATTGTAATATAAATGAATATTTATACTACAATATTTTGCCATTATTCTACAGATACCTATTTTATAGAAACCTTTCATGTTTTCTACATGTTCCATAGTTTCCTTCACCTGGTCTCAAATGGTATACTTCTTTGCCAGTGTTCATTTATGTCACAAGCCTCAAAGAGATATAGTGTAGGAGAATGAAGACTGACATGTGGAGAACAATGGTAAAAATGAGATTTTTTTGGTTTGATTTGTGGTTGTCTGGAGAAGATATTCATTTATTGTTGTTTGAATATTGTATTCCTTCTTGGAGACATAGGTCCTTTATATGAGGTTCTTTCTGGAAGTAGCCTAACAGTACCTTATTTTCCTTTTGTTCTGTATGTAGATTGCACACATGTTACAGGTGAATCATATCCCTTTAAAATGTATAATATGACACAAACGTCAACAGAGACGCATCACATGGCATGTTACACCACAATTGCTAGTTCTTTCAAATAGGGGTTTATTATATGTAGCACTTTACATTACAATATATTACAGAGATTTAGAATATGTCACGTCTTTCCAAAAATTAGTATAGGAAATTGGGATGTTAATTTTTTTGGACCTGTGCTTGCATATGAAAAAGGGCAGTGTGATATTGCTTACAATTATCATTTTGTCTGTATAAAATGTGTTGTATCAATGCATAAATTATACATGTAAAATCAGCTTTTTCATAACGATAGATAAGAATTTTCTTTTCCATTAAAATCAGCATTTTCTAGTTTTTTGGAATGATCAGTCTTTCCATATAATATAGACAGAAAGACGACATAACTCAATTCTTTATTCTAGTTCAGGCATGGGCAGACTTTGGCCCTCCAGGGTGTTTTGGACTTCAACTCCCACAATTCCTAACAGCCTATTGGCTGTTAGGAATTGTGGAAGTTGAAGTCCAAAACTCCTGGAGGACCGAAGGTTTCCCATAACCTGTTCTAGTTGGTGTTTATCCCCATTTTAATGTATTTATTGCACCATAGCTAGAATGTTGGAAGCAAAGACATAACTAGTGTGTGTGCGCGCATGCACGTGTCTATCCACCTGTTTCCTTTGTGTCACCTGTACTTATCTGGAATTACCTTGTTGAAATCTGTTTGATAGGTGTGACGTTCCATTGGTTTGTAAATTTAAGATTATAACTTCTCAGTTTAATAGATAATGATTTCATTTGCAACATTTTACAAGGTTTTCTATCTTTTGGGTAGCTGTTTGTAAAATCACTTTTTGGGGAGGGTCATTTTATAAATGGAAACAAGCATGAGTGGGATTGCTTGTAGTAGCTTGAGCTCAGGAACATATTCACATTCTCCAGAAATAAAAGCAAGATGAGAGCAATATTTCCAACTAAATCAGACCTATTTTAATTATGGAACTACCATTAATGTTAATTGATTTAATGACCTATTTTTGTTGGGAATGAGCAGTGGAATTTAGGATCAAGTTATTATAGATATGAGGTTAGCAAATTGTGGTTGCTGATGATGGATTGCTTATAATTTCCCATCCATATTTTTTCTGCATAATGCAAATCTTTTGGTCAGTAAATATGTCGGATACTTACCTGTTATTGAAAAAATGCATTTGATTTCTGTGTTTCTTTGACTCTTCCCATGTCAGACAAATTATATGTTATTACAAAGATGTAATATTAAGCACGTATCATAAATTCCTAGGCTTTTAATGGAGGCTGATGCAATAGAGATAAGAATATGAAATGGTAATTTCCTGAAATGTGTAGAGATAATGAATGAGACTCTTCTAAAGAGAACAATTTAGAATTGTGTGAAGATGTATCACAAGGGCATACACAATATGTTTTCTCAGTTCATAATAAAGGAGAACAGATGGTGGTATTTAAGAGAACAAAAAAGTTTGAATCTTTTTAAAAAATTTAAATGATTAATGGCTATTTCCAGATGATATTATATTTCATGCCTTCCTCACTTTAGGAATATTAATTTACAAGTACAGTTCAACTGGTCATTTTGTACCCTTTTTAGCTATGACTTCTATCTAGTAGATCTCAATTTCAGGATATTTCCTGATATAATAATTTAATTATCAGTCACATTCAAACATGTAAAAGTAATACACAAAGTGGTGAAAGTGTCTGTTTCTTTCTCTGTGTATAATATAATGATAGTCATTTTAGACAGTGGACAAAACATCTAACACTGACCTAATATAATAAATGATTAGGCCCAAAGTAGCATTCCCCTAGGCCATTTTGAAGCTTGTTTCAAATTATTTTTCTGGATTTTTTTTCTGGTTAGGAGCAAAGATAGACCCTTTCTCAATGTAGCAGTGGGA
The DNA here is from genome assembly GCA_030556195.1 of Anolis apletophallus. Taxonomy (NCBI): domain Eukaryota; kingdom Metazoa; phylum Chordata; class Lepidosauria; order Squamata; family Anolidae; genus Anolis; species Anolis apletophallus. Next base: position 77,504,715 of record JARBWK010000007.1, on the reverse strand, counting down.
AGACATCAAGACAACAAGTCTTGAATCCATATCTGTAAAATAATTTGTTCCTATGAAAGAAGTGAAATCTTTTATTTAAGGCTTTAATATGATGAAAAAACCCAACCCATTTGACCATGCGATTTTTAGGGGGAAAAAACAGTTTTTGTAATCTGTGTCCTGAATTGCAATTGGCATGTGTAAGCCGCCTTGGGTCGCCTTCGGGCTTGAGAAGGGTGGACTAAAAATATTGTAAATAAATAAATAAATAAATGTGAATGGGGCTTGGGTGTTTGCAAGGTTGTTATTTAGATCTGGCTACTGTAGTGATGATATTCAGAGTAAATTCAAATGACAGATTTGTAGGTTGGGCTTTAGTGTCAAAGACTACATTCTTTTTCACGGATTACTTCATTTCAACCCTTGTTTCTTTTCCTTTTCTTCAAACAGGTGGCTGTTCTTTTGATGAACCATTTACCTCATGTGGATATAGTCAGTCTGAAGATGATGATCTTAACTGGGATCAAGTCAACACACTACTAAAGCCCTCATCGGATCCTTGGATGCCCACAGGTTGTTTTCATTGGATTTTTTTTAAAAATTGTCTTTTACAAAATTATGTTACACAAATTAAAATTAAGCGGGGTTTACAATTGTGTTAATACATTTGAGTAACAATTGTTACAGAAAAGAAAAAAATGGAAAATGAAATAGAAGAACTGTACATTTTTATCAAAAAGAAAAGATAAATCAAAAGTAAGAATTGCATGTTTAGTTGTCAGCATGCAACTTTCTTTTCTTTCCACATGCAGCATCCAACAAGTCATCCAAAACTTAATGTGGTCTTTAATGCCCGAAATACTCCAGTAAAAGATCAGTAGAGTGTTGTGAAACAATTCGGTTAAATCATAATTCAGAGTTCTTAGAAGAATGTAGATCATAATCTTATGCAACTCTGAGTATGGTTCTTTTCTGTTGCAGTTGGCTGCCAGTGTGGCATTGATTTTAGATCATAGATTGTAACTATGCTGTGCATTCATGTTTTATTTGAAGGAGGTTCAGTATTCTCATTTACTTTCATATATGTCTAGACCCAGACTACATGAGAGCTAAGAACATGACATTATTTTTTCATTTTAAAGATTTTGCTTATGATCTTACTTATGATCTTATATTTGGAAGTGTTTCTTACGCCGTACAAATAGCTAAATATTAAGGTGTCCAGAAATACAATTGCACAGCATTATTTGCATTTAACTTGTAAGATGCTATGAATTCTATTTTTGGAGAACTCATGCATATAATTAATGTCCCACTAGTTTGCAGGTATTTGTGGCCTGGAGAAAATTGGTCAGCAATCCCCCTGTCCATCTTTGACAAACAAAATCTATGAGATACTTTACATCTGTATTTAAATTAAAACCTCTGATTTGCTTGTCTCTTTTGGTGTAAGAACCGGTGGTTTCTGCTAGTTTGTTGCCATTCCTGTTGCAGTGAAGCATAATTGGGATCAGTGTGTAAACACTCTCGAAGCTTCATTAAACAATTCAATCTGTCAGAGATTTGTCGAAGTAGATTCAAGTAGATATTCTGCTGAAGTTTGCTATGTGTTTAAGAGAATATCTATTTGAATCAGAAGCATGGTAGATATTGTGCATAAGGCGGGAGGTACAAGATTGCCTTAAAGCTGACTTCCCAGTATTATCTAAGTAAGAAACTATTTTTGATAAAAATATAATACAATAATTGATACATTTATGGAAATAGGTTTTGTGGTCTGGTGGAATCAAAATTCAATATTACCCTGTCCTTTCAATTATATTCTGAATACATTCATGTATATCAACATTTATATATATATATATATATATATATATATATATATATATATATAAACATATGATTTAAATCAGAGATTAAGACATATGGTATTGTTTATTAAGTCATTATATGTTAAGTCTTAAGAACAATATTCTTTTATTTGTTTTATTCTTTAATGGAACTAGTGGATATAAAGAAAGTTCATCTTCTAAAATGGAATAGTTTATATTTGGTGAAAAAAAATCATGTCTGAGTGATTTCAAATGGGGGTTGGAAAAACACGAGATAAAAGTATTTAATGTGGAGAACATTCTGTGCTGGGTTTCTACCTGCTTATTTCTGTGGAAAAAATTAGTAACTTTTAACCAGTAAGAATCATTGTTGAAATGAAGGTTACATCTAATTAAAAAGACTGGTATCACCACTCTCTTGGTGGAGGGGGAAAGCATCTTAATGGTTTTAAAACAAGAGTCCACTATTAGGAAGATGGCTCTAAGTTCTGCTGAGGAGGCCCTACTCTCAGTCCCTCCTCCATTCCAAGTACGAGTGGTGGGGATGAGAGAGCGAGCCTTCTCAGTGGTGGCCCCCTGGCTTTGGAACGCCCTCTCCAGGGATATTAGGCTTGCCTTCCCCCCACTACAATGTTATCGCAAGGAGCTGAAAACATGGCTCTTTAGGCAGGCTTTTGGAAATAATCAAGACATCGTTTATTCTAAGAATAAAAAATACAATATTGACACTGGCACTTTAATGATCTAATTTGGACTGTGGCTGGGATATTGTACTTTTCATTTTAATGCCAATTAATAATATGTTTATTGATTTTAATTGGGATCAGTTTTTATTTTTGTAATTTGCTGTTTTTATGTTAACTGATATTGTCATCGTCTAATACATTGATGTGATTTTACCATATTTTATGTAGTTATGGCACTTGTATGTGCTTCTGTAAGTTGCTCTGAGTCCTTTTTTGGGAGATGGTGGTGAGGTATAAATGAAGTTATTATTATTATTATTATTTATTAACGATGGTTCGTATAAAAGAAGAAATGGAAGAATGTAGCTCCCAACCCTTTGCTATCATCTTCCTTGACATTTCCAAAATTCTTAGATCAGGTGCTTGAAAAAATCCCTACTTATTGATAAATTAAGACTGGGAATGATTATTCACTCATTAAATGCCCCCTGTAACCTACTAGAAAGATTTTTTCTGGTCTGACCAATTTTTGGTCAAAATAAAGTACATATAGAACATAAGAACATAAGAAGAGCCATGCTGAATCGGACCTCAGCCCATCTAGTCCAGCATTCTGTATCACACAGTGGCCCACCAGTTGTACACGGGGATCTCGAGCAGAAGGGAGGGCAAACCCTGACCTGCTCCCGACCCCCACAACCAGTACCCAGGGAAATCCTGCCTACCTCAACCAACTCCGAGGTGGCACTTGAATGTCCTTTTCAGTAACTACCGATACACTTGGTATCCATGAATCTGTCTAATCCTGCCTTGAAGTTGTTCAGGCTGACAGCTGTCACAACCTCCTCTGGAAGTGAGTTCCATAACCCAATGACCCTCTGGGTGAAGAAATATTTTCCTTTATTAGTCCTAATTTTCCTACCTTGGAGCTTCAGGGAGTGCCCTCTAGTCCTAGTGTTTTGTGACAAAGAAAATAATTTTCTTTATTCACCTTTTCTATCCCATGCATGATTTTATACACTTCGATCAAGTCACCTCTTAAACGCCGTCTTTCAAGGCTGAAAAGACCAAGGCGTTGCAACCTGGTTTCATAAGGGAGCCGCTCCATCCCTTGGATCATTCTTGTTGCCCTTTTCTGTACCTTTTCCAGTTCCGTTATATCCTTCTTAAGGTGCGGAGACCAGAATTGTACACAGTACTCCAAATGTGGCCTTACCATCGATTTGTAGAGAGGTAATACAACATTGGGGTAGAGAGGTAATACAACATTGTAGTTGGGGTTCTTTGCCCCGATGTGCATGACTTTACACTTGTTTAGGTTAAAATGCATTTGCCACTTTGTTGCCCATTCACTCAATTTCGAGAGATCTTTCTGGAGCTCTTTACAATCAGTTTCATTTTTAACTACCCTGAACAATTTAGTGTCGTCTGCAAACTTTGCTACCTCAGAATTCACTCCTACATCCAGATCATTAATGAATAAATTAAAAAGTAACGGACCCAAAACTGAACCTTGGGGTACGCCACTTCTCACCTCTTTCCACCCAGAGAAATGTCCGTTTATTACCACCCTTTGTTTCCTACAGTTTAGCCAGGTTCCAATCCAGGACAAGACCTGTCCCCTGATTCCATGGCTGAAGAGCTTATTTAGGAGCCTTTGGTGAGGACTTTGTCAAAAGCCTTTTGAAAGTCAAGGTAAACAATATCAATTGGGTCCCCTTTATCTATGTGTTTATTTACACCCTCAAAGAATTCTAACAAGTTAGTAAGACATGATTTGCCTTTGCAGAAACCATGTTGATTTTCCTTCAGCGATGCCTGTTCTTCTATGTGCTTAGTAATTTTTTCTTTAATAATGGTTTCCATCACTTTGCCTGGAACTGAGGTTAGACTAACTGGCCTATAATTTCCTGGATCACCCCTGGATCCTTTCTTGAAGATCGGAGTTACATTTGCCTCCCTCCAGTCCTCGGGTACAGTGCCTGATCTTAGAGAAAGGTTATATATTTTGGCTAGAATTTCAGCAATTTCACACTTGAGTTCCTTAAGAACTCTGGGGTGGATGCCATCTGGCCCTGGTGATTTGTTGACATTTAGTTTAGTAAGGCATGTGAGAACATCTTTCTTGTTTATCTCTATCTGGTTTAATTTAAGTAATGTGACCTGTCACACCCTGTTGCAGTTGCCAAACTCTAGGACTGGAACTACACTGACCTATAATTCAGTTTCAAAATGTAGATTAACCGAATTGAACTGGATTATTGCAGTGTAGACTCATATGATTCAGTTCAATGCAGTTAATCTAAATTCTAGAACTGGATTATAGGGCGGTGTAGACCCATCCTACTCTAAATCAGAAGTAAATGATATCTATTGACACTGTATTATCTCATTAGTAGAATGGAATATTACTGCAGGAATAACTTTATTTGATTATGGTTGGATATGTAGCCATACAGAAAAGTTTTAATTAGTTTGAAGTTGGGAGAGATAATGCAGAATTTGGTCTCTATATGCTAAGTTCTATGCTAATAAGAAGTTCATTTTAAAGTTATGATTCATGGATCATCCTATCTTCCTCAGAGAAACACTTTCTGCAAAATTATTATTAAACTAGATAAAACATTCAGTGAGTCCAATAATTTCCTGTCAAAAACAAAAGGAAATCACAGTGACACTCCTAATTTCAGACACTGTGCTTCAGTGAGTGAATTAATGACAGTATGTAATGTTTCACGATCAATTAGGCAATATTAGGAAAAGTACAAAACATAGTTCTTTATTTCTGTTTTATTTATTTTAATCTAGATACGTATTTCATGCTTGAAGAAGATCCATCTATCTTTTTGTACATTTTACTTTATTTCATTTTGATTGTATGTCTTACAGTGCAGTGCCTTATAGTTCCTCTCATTTATCCTGATAATGTACAATCCCATTAAGAGCCTGTTGACATCCCTCTTCCATTCTTTACAATATGCTTCTTTATTATGCCACTCACACAGGTTATCTTCCCATGTGTATTGCTTGTGTGTTTTTGGCCAGTGACCTTTGTTTAATCTGTGCAGCAATCTAAATTTGTTTTGGATCAAGTATGGATATTAAATGGAGCCTTACCTAAAATACATTAATGCAACATTCATGATAACTCCTATTGATGCAGGTCAAAATCCCATTGGCTTTTTTTGCGGCCGGATTACATTATTGGCTCATGTTTAACTTGTTGTCCACAAGGACCCCAGGATCTTTTCCCCACGTACTGCTCTCAAGCCACGCATCCCCCATTCTGTATCTTTGCATTTCATTTTTTCTGCCTAAGTGGAGTATCTTGCATTTGTCACTGTTGAACTTCCATTTGTTAGTTTTGGCCCATCTCTCTAATCTGTTAAGATAGTTTTAAATTCTGCTCCTGTTCTCTGGAGTATTGACTATCCCTCCCAATTTGGTGTAGTTTGCAAACTTGATGATCATGACTTCATCTAAGTCATTAATAAAGATGTTACAGGACCGGGCCCAGGACGGAACCCTGCGGCACTCCGCTCGTCACTTCTTTCCAGGATGAAGAGGGAGCAGTGGTGAGCACCCTCTGAGTGAAGTTGATCTGGCCCTGGGGACTTGAACTCATTTAGAGCAGCCAGGTATTCCTGGATGACTTGTTTCCCAATTTGGGGTTGAGTGTCCTCTAATCCCTCATCCTCTTCATCTTGCTGAGGTTGAAGATGACTTTCTTTCTGTGAGAAGACCGAGGCAAAGAAGACATTAAGTAGTTCTGCCTTCTCTCTATTCCCTGTCAGCATTGCCCCATCTTCTCCTCGAAGAGGTCCTATTGCCTCCTTGTTCTTCCTTTTTCTACTGACATAAGAAAATAAGCCCTTTTATTGTTTTTAATGTCCCTGGCAAGCCTGAGCTCGTTTTGTGCTTTAGCCTTGCAAACCTTTTCCCTACAGGAGTTGGCTATTTGTTTGCATTCTTCTTTGGTGATTTCTCCATTTTTTCACTTCTTGTGCATGTCTCTTTTGAGTCTTAGCATGGTTAGAAGTTCTTTGGACATCCATTCTGGCGTCTTTGCATTTGTCCAATATTTTTCTCTTTGTTGGCACTGTTTGCAATTGCACCTTGAGTATTTCACTCTTGAAAAACTCCCATCCATCTGTAACTCCCTTGTCTTTTAGTATCTGTGTCCACAGAATGCTGCTCAGTATTTTCTTCATTTTTTGGAAGTCAGCTCTCCTAAAGTCCAAGATGCAGGTTTGACTTGTCTTAGTTTTGACCTAAAACTGGAGATTCCATCTACCAAGAGTTGGCCCACATTGAACTAAGGTTAGGCAGAGTGTTTGCATATTTTATTCTAAAGGTTCTGTTAAAATTATTGTAAATGTATAATAAATTAAAATTGAGAGAGCTGACAGAGAGTTCAGAAAGTTCTAGTTCAGTTGGATCAAAGTACTTCCCCTGAACTTGACCAGATAAAATCAGATACAGCAAAGGTCACTTCCCCCATAGAGTCGATATGGCACATTACCTTGATATATTCAGCCTTTGTGAACTCTTATATGAAATTTTCACAGCTATACGCCTTGATTTAATGTGTGGACTGCAATTTAGTTATCTAGGTTATTTGACACCATTCTGAATTCAGCAATACAGTTTATTTCCATTTAAATATATAAAAATGGTCATTGACATGAACAGTATTCTTGATTTTAAGAATCCATATTTTAATAAAAATTTCAAACTTTAATACTCCAGTTAAGACCAAAATTTTATAAAATTGTTTTATGAATCAAAACAAAAGTGAAAGCTATAGTGCAGCTATAGATAGTTTATATTTGTTTTAATTTTTCATAGACCTTTTTGTTAGAAACATGTGTAGTTCATCTTCCATCTGGAAAGTACCTTGCTTTTGGGCGAAGTTGTAGTGATACATGTTGCATTCTTGCAATGCTGGTTATCAGTTTGTTCCCTTGTGGGTCATGACCATCTCTGCACATTGTTCCTCTTCAATGCCTTTAACTGCTTCTCTATTTTCAGTTATTATTTATTCACAGGTCTCATAATGCTGTTACCAGCTGTGACCTTTCTAAAGAGCAGTTCTAACCATATTTCCTTCTTCTAGAGTAGCAGACCCAGTTACAGGAAAACATAATCCTTTTGTTAAAATAATGAGGATGTAAACATAATAGAACTAATAACTTACTCTGTATACAGGGTGGGGACATTTCTGCTGTGGATAGCACTTGATCACAATTATTAATGATCAGGAAATGAGGATGATGTATTGGCCATTACTCAGCTGTCAGTAAAGGAAAGTGACCCAGTAATGAACTGCAGGGGTGAACTTAAGGAGGCCTCTCTTGTTTTTGGCTCCCTCCTCCATAACATTCCTTATTTTATGTTGCAGTGTTTTTAAGTTGGCTCGTTGGATTTCTTGACTCTGGTTTCCTTAACTTCATCTTTATTTAGCTTCAATGTAAAGCAAAATCATTAGTCAAATGCAGAAGTGCATTCATTTGAAAATCAGAATGTGGTTTTACTTTTTTAAATGGATGATTGTAATTCTATATAAGCTCTCTCTTGTGAAGACAGAATATATTATAAATTGCTGTCACAGAAGGGACAGATAGAATTTAATTTTTCCCCTGTGCCAAACATCACATTAATGTCAGAGAAGGTAGATAATGTTCCAATCTGCTGAGAAAGGTCGTGGCCTTGTGAGAATAATAACGTTTCCATACTACCCCTCCAGGATTTGTTTCCCCACAGCAGACTGACTGAAAGATAAGAAGGCAGGATGTTGTGTAGGTATAGGACAGCAGAAATTAATGATGTGTCCTAGGACTGTTGAATAGATACAGTGAACTGCCTTCCAATTTTGTAATGAAGTTCTCTAGTCAGAAAGTTCTTACAAAAATGTGTGTATTAGGGGAATATCTTATATTCTGTGTGTAACATTGCTGTCTTTGTCTGCCTTCTGACTTACTATGACCTAAGGCAAATCTATCAGGAGTTTTCTCAACAAGAGTTGTTCAGCAGGGCCTTGTCCTTCTCTTCCACTGAGGCTAAATGTGTAACTTGCCCAAGGCCACCCCATGGGTTTCCATGGCCATGTGGAAATTCCCTGGTGTCCAGAATCATAGTGCAGTTCAAACATCTGACCTTCAAACTACTCATTCTTAAGAACGGGTGTAAGACAACAGGAAGTGAGAGTAATCTACCCCTAGGAAGGGAAATTCAATCCTGGAAAAGTTGTCCTAGAGAAAAGGTGTCTTAACTAAAGCTTTAACACTAATCGTTGTTTCCACAACAAGCCATATTTTTCCAAATCCAGTGATCGCAAGGACAGAAAGTGGGGTGAAATATTCTGAACAAGGGCACAGACAGCAAAACAAACCATACAGGAGTGTTCACCCATCCCTATTCTATCCAAAGTGTGTGTGTGTGTTTGGCTGGAGTTACACTTAAAATATACCTGTTCAACTTACAAACAAATTCTATAAACTTAAAAACCAAACCTGCAGAACCTATCGTGTTTATAACTTGGGGACTGCCTATATTGAAACATTTTACTGGGATTTTTGCAGTATCAACCTCAGACTCATCATAGCATTCTGAATACACATAGGTCTTGATAATCGGTGCCCACTTGCACCACTGTATTTCTTAAATTGGCATAATATATGGTGGCTTTATGACATATGTAAAAGCATAAAGTCACTATGCTAACATTTCTTCATATTTTGGGGTGCACATTTTAGTAGTTTCTTATCCAGAAGATGTAAAGCAAGAACACTGCCAATCATCTTTTTGATAATGTGTACCTTAACTAAATATAAAGACTATTGCAGCACATTTGTTCTATTGATTCTTTTTTGAGAAACACTAATGGCTGTTATCAAAGGCGTTTTAATTGTAACATAATAATTTAAATAATAATTACTGTGTTTCCTTTGTTCAGTGCATTCTTTTGTGCATTCTTAAAAGCCTGGTCTAACTCTTAGATGCTCTCAAAGATGCTGACGAGCGAAAAAATCCTCAAATCTCATTGTTGGGTGTAATGTTTCTAAATGAAAATGTCCTGATATCATCTAATTTAAGAAAATATAAATCACATTGTTTAACATGAAGAATTGTACTGCTTTGAAAAACCATTTTGTTTGAAAGCCTTTGAATGTTGCCCATTGGCTATAACTGTTGGGGGTGACATATTGGAAATTTTACTGCAATGCTATTTTTATAATTTTTTCATCATTACATAAACTGTAATGATGTTATGAGTATGGTGCTTGTTTCCCAGTCTGCTCTTTATGTCGGAGTAACTATAATGCATTCTGGATGCTATGTTGGGTTTGTTATTATTGTGTTGAGGACATGTGGAGTTCCAGCAGAGATGGGTAACTGTTGTAGATAATCTCTGTGGGCTGAGACTAATATGGGCTAAATAGAGTTTTATACATTAGAATTGCCATAAGGAGTTGTACAGTGTGGAAAGAATGAAAAAAAGAGCGTATATTCACTTGCTAATCCTAGACAGAGTAGATCTAATTTTTCAACTGTTGGATGGCCAGTCAGATCTGGTATACATCCTATTAGTTCAATTTATGTACTATAGCTGGGACTATCAGTTGCATTTAGACAATATTACCACAAGGTGCATTTAAAACAACACCAGTTACTATGGCATAATCTTTGATATGTTAAAATTCACTTCTTGAAAGGCATGGTATCTTCGGCATATCAGCATATTTGAGCAGTTGTGAAGGTGGGATTTGCGTGGTTTAGCTAGAACTAGGTTTCTACAGCTCCTGTGTAGAAACAAATCCTACAACAACAAACCAGGGATGAGCTTGCAGTACTGCCTAGTCAGAAGGAAGACAGCAATGCCATCAGCCAACAAAGTAAAGCCTGCAGACCTGAAGGGATCTCTGCAGGAGTCTTTAAAGAGGGTGGACCTGAGCTGATACAACTCTACCAGCTTATTGAGCAAGTATGGGTGACTGAGAAAATCCCAGCAAACTTCAAGGATGCCACCATTATCACCCTTTTCCAAAAAAAATAAATAAATGAGGGGGGGGAGAACAAACTGTGGAAACTATAGAGATGTCTCCCTCCTAACCTTTGCTGGGAAAATCTTTGTAAGAATACTTGCAAACCACCTTCTTCCTGCCTCAGAAGACACCTTCCCAGAATCCCAGAATGGCTTCTGCCCCTCCAGAGGATCAGTGGCCATGATCTTCACTGCATGACAGCTCCAAGAAAAATGCAGGGAACAAAATCAACCTCTGTACATGGTATTCATTGACCTTGCAAAAGCATTCAATACAGTGAATCTTAGTGCTCTCTGGACCATCCTCCAGAAAATAATGTGCCCTGACACATTTGTGAACATCCTGTGGCTCTTCCATGATGACATGCTGGCAACAGTCTTGGACAGCATTGAATCCCAAATTGAGGCATTTAAGGTGGATTCAGATGTCAAACAGGGATGTATTATTGCCCCAACCTTATTTTCCATCTTTATTACTATGATACTTCACCTTGTTGATGGGAAGCTTCCCATTGGAGTGGAAATAATCTATCGGACAGATGGCAAGCTATTTAGCCTCAGCAGACTGAAAGCCCAACCCTGCTATACGTCTGCGAAACGTGGACTGTCTACAGACGTCACAATTAACTCCTGGAACTATTCCATCAGCTTTGCCTCCAAAAATCCTGCAACTCTCTTGGGAAGATAGATGGGCAAATGTCAGCATGCTGGAAGAAGCAAAGACTATCAGCATTGAAGCAATGCTCCTACGCCATCAACTCCGCTGGACTGGCCACATTGTCTGAATGCTTGATCACTGTCTCCCAAAGCAGTTACCTATACTCTCAACTCAAGAATGAAAAATGTAATGTTGGTGGACAGGAAAAGAGATTTAAAGAGGGACCAAGAGCGAACCTTTAAAACTGTGGCATAGACACCAAGAACTGGGAAGCCTTGGCCCTTGAGTCCTCTAACTGGAGGTCAGCTGTGACCAGCAGTGCTGTGGAATTTGAAGAGGCACGAATGGAGAGCAAAAAGGAGAGAGGTGCCAAGAGGAAGGCTCATCAAGCCAACTGACTGTGACCGCCTTCTACCTGGAAACCAATGTCCTCACTGTTGAAGAACATGCGGATCAAGAATAGGACTCCACAACCACCTACATATCCACCGCCAAGACACTGCACTTGCAGGACCATCATCCTTGGGCTGTGAGGAATTGCCTAAATAAGTAAGTAAGTAAGTAAAATTATCTTCTCCCTAATGATGGCACTTTTGCCATTCTAACTACACAAATATCTATAAGTACGAAGTAAATACACAAATGTCCTATTGCTATAAACTTCAGTAAAAGTATCAATTCAATTAATCATGGGAATATTTAATTCGTATAGTACACAAGCATAAGGAACAAATGAAATGGGAGTATTTACAATGGTGTGACAAACATAATATTCATGTTTTCCAAAGAATTAGTCGGATCTTCCAAAAGTTGTGTGGACACACTTTAACATATCCAAAATAGTCCCATGTGAGTTCAGTCATCTGGATTCTTGGACAGTAATGCACAGACATAGGATGGATGACACCTGTCTTGAAAACCTTACATGTGAAAGGGATTTAAATGTCTTATTAGACCACAAGCTGAATATGACTCAACCATGTGATGTGGCAGTTAAATAAGCCAATGCATAGTGTCTAGATCAAGGAAAATAATAGTCCCACTCTGTCTGCTTTGGTAGGTCTTCACCTGGAATACTTTGTTCAGTTCTGGATGGAATAGCTCAAGAAGAATATTGAGAAGCTAGAATATGTCCAGAGAAGGATGACTAGATGATGAAAGGTTTGGAACACAAGCTCTGTGTGGAGTGGCTTAGGGAGCTTGAAAAAACGGTAGCCTGAGAAGGGACATGGTAATCATGTTTAAATATTTGAAAGGATGGTAAATATTTGAAAGGGCGAGGAGACAAGCTTGATCTAGAGATTAGGCATGGAGCAATGGATTTAAATTGCAGGAAAACAGATTCCACCTAAAAATTAGGAAGAGCTTCCTGATTATAAGAGCTGTTTGACAGTGGAATATGCTGTCTTGGACTGTGGCATTTATTATATTTTCCTGCATAGCAGGGTGTTGGGCTGAATGGCCCTTGTGTTTTTTCCAACTCTATGATTCTGTAATGGAATAACTTGAGAAGCTGCACCTGTCCAATCTAGAGGGATAGCTAAGGCATGCCCACCGTGGCCAGATCACATTTGCTTCCCATTTTGGACTCCTATATTGGCAGATAATGCCAGAGGAACAGTTATAAGATCAGATGCCCAAAGAGCTGCTCTACTAGAAGAAAATTATTTCCTCTGGCAAATGAGTTGTCCCTATAGATAGCATATCTTTGAGTTTAGACTGTACTGCCTTGGTGTTCTAGTCTCTGTTCATATTTAGAAAGTGCACATTTGGGTTGAAATGTGAACAGAATAAATTTCTCACTCAGTCCAAATCCATATCTTCCATCTAAGCTCTAAGAACATGTGTTGGACTGTCTGGCACCTATCTGATTGATAGCAGAATTTCATGTAGAAAAATATTTTAAATGGCCAGGATGGAAAGGGGAAGAGCTTGCCGTAGGGATGTTCTTTTGGCTTCAACACATCACGGTTTTGCAGCTGCTGAATAAATACAAAGTAATGTAAATTCACTTAGTTGCTTGATTTATTGTTGTTCCTTGTCAAAAGCTAAGCAGTTTTTAAAAGCTGTATTGACAGGAATTAGACAAACTATTTTTTTCCACAAGGGATTTATTTCATTTCAATTAATGCAGATAATATTTACACTTATGCAATGAGTGACTTCAATGCACAAGTACTTTTATTGAATTACGGAAAATTCTGTTTAAAAAACAACAGCAAAAATTAAACCTTAATGTTTAGTCTGTACTGAAAAATAAATTTGGGGAAAGTTAATTATTGTTCTTGGTATGATTAGAACTAAGTGCTTCATATGTCTGATATTAATGTCATTTCTAAAAACAAAGCACTGTAGTTCTTTTTTTCTAACTTATCTCCATTTGTGGATGTATATGGTTGAATTTGTGTGACACATTTTGGATGTGAATTATTTCACCCGTCTTCCTGCTACAGATATATATGTTTTCATTAGGTGAGGTTATGATTATGATTATATGCATTCAAAGCTAACAGTGGAATCCTAACTCAAAGATGCACTAGTAATAGGAAAATATAATAAGGCACTTACTCTTTCTGCCAGTAGAAAGGGTAGGCTGGGAAACGTTTGGATTGCGTTCAGCTTCAACTGGCCTAGTGCCTATTCAGTTGGCCCTTGACTACTTTGGTCATTTAAAATGGGGTCAATCCTGACTCAGAGCTGTGATGGCTGATTAGACATGAGCAAAGTCTGGTCCCAGAGATCTGCCAACAGAGCAGCTTGGCATCAGAACTTCTCTATTGCTTAAGCTCTGTTGCCAGAAAAGCAAAAAAGGATGCAGAGGCAGAGCAGAGCAGGGCAATGGAAAAGTTGTATCACATTAGGTTCAGACCTCTTTCAGACATTGACACATGAACAGCATTGACCTGGCTGCTTGCATAGCTCAAGGTAATTCCTACCATTTCTAAACTTTCCTAAACTGGGAGGGGTTTGGATTACCTCTGCTATAGTTGGTCTACAGTTGGCGAAGTTGGTTCTTTACCATCTTGGCCAGTGAAGATTGTACTCCTAGATTATTAATTTGTGATTTCTGTGTGATTTACGGGCTCTTGGTATCCACTGGGATTTGGTTCCAGGAACCCACCCAATCTCCCCCCCCCCTCCAAAAAATGGCAAAATCGGTGTTTGCTTTTTGGATTTTTAAAAACATATTTTCAAGCATTGGATGGTTACGATCATAGAAACAGATGACCAACTATACTTTGCAAATGGAATAACATGTGTAATAATAATAATAACAATAAGAACAAACGGGGGGATTCGGGCTCCCTAATTTAAAAACATATTTAGAGATGTGCGCTCTCACCTGGATAAAAGATTGGATTTCTCTAAAGAATGAAAAAATTCTCAGGTTGGAGTGATTTAATTTAAGGGTGGGGTGGCACTCCTACTTATGGTACGGCCAAACAAAAATTGAACGGAATTTCGGTAATCATTTTATAAGATTAAGGTCTGGAACAAATATAAACCATATTTTCATTCAAAAACACCACTCTGGATTTCGCCCATAGATGCTAAACAAAGAAGACTTCTGGGATGGCAAAAATGGCCAACTTACAAGAACGTCCTGGAGAAAAAAACCAACAACTTGGAACTAAAGTCACAGGAAGATCTTAAACAGGAATATAGTAACTTGACTTGGCTCCAATACTTACAAATAAAAAATATTTACAAACAGGATAAATTAAAGGAATTTGAGGAAAAAGAAAAATTCTGGGAAAATGTAATGGAAACAAGGGAAAAAACCATAACAAAACTATACAACAAATTACTTGAATAGGAAACAGAAACTGAAAAAGTGAAGAATTGTATGGTCAACTGGGCAAAAAATATAGGCCATCCAATAAAAAAATTACACATACTCATCTAGTTTAAAGTAAAATAGACTAATATCCCCCCAAAAATTGAGCATAATGTACAAAAACAATTCCAACTTACGTTGGAAATGTAAGTCACAAGTGAGCAGTTTCTACCATTTATGGTGGACTTATCCAAAAGCCATAATATTTTTATACTGATTTTTAGTCTGATTTTAAATAACTGTTTACTGGGGAGTTGTCCTTCTCCTCTTAGGGCGCTTGTGCCCGCTTTGTGCTGGTCTGTGACCATAATAAAGTTTTGATTGAAAAGCCATAAGTTTCTGGAAAAGTATACAAGAAGAAACACATAAAATCTTAAAAATTAATATTCCATTAAAACCAGATTTTTTCTTACTAGGTTTAACAGAAAAGCATGTTCACTTAGATCAAAATGAAGATAAAATATTTACTCATATCATCCGGAAACTCAAGCTAGTGCAGAATGCCGCTGCTCACTTGCTGACGGGAACGCCAGTAAGGGAGCACATTACTCCCATCCTTCGGCAACTGCACTGGCTCCCCATTGAGTACCGGATCGCTTTCAAGGTGTTGGTGTTGACCTTTAAGGCCTTGCACGGCCTAGGGCCTGCGTATCTGAGAAACCGCCTTGCCCCGTACATTCCCCCGAGACCACTCCGTTCAGAAGAACAAAATTTGCTTCTGATACCATCAATCCGCTCCTGCCATCTGTCTTCAACTAGGCAAAGAGCCTTTTCGGTGGTAGCCCCAGTGCTCTGGAACTCTCTCCCAGAGGAAACTTGAACTATCTCAGCACTGATTCCCTTCCGGAGGGCTTGTAAAAGTGCCCTATTTAGATCAGCCTTTGACTAGGCCCCTCGGCCGGCGGTTCCTGACACAATTACCTTGCCTACTGGGGTCCCGGACCTAAGGCACTTTCTGCATTTCCTCTATATGGTATTGTGACATGTAGTTTTAAATGTTTTAATGTTTTATTGTAGGGCCCGCATGGCTGTTCCATGCTGCCCGTTTTATATGTTGTAACCCGCCCTGAGCCTGCAGGGAGGGGCGGAATATAAAACCAAATAATAAATAAATAAATAAATAAATAAATAAAATTACTGTGGCTCAAATGGCCTACGTTAAGTTATGGAAACTGGAAAAAATTCCGAATTTGAACCAATGGCGAGAGAAAATGTCAGACATCAGAGATATGGACAAATGTAAATTCAATTTAAACAAGAGTACCATCGTAGTAAAATAGATAGTAGAAAAATAGATATATGTATAAGGATAGTAGTCAAGTATTTAATATAGATTACATTATAGAATGTTACTAACATTTATAGTAATTATCAAGAAACAAATAATTGTAGCACACCAGTTCTCGTTTGTGCCTGGGAGGCAGGGGGCAGCACCGGGGGTCCCACTTGCATTGGAGCCAGCTGATTCTGAAGAGGATTCGGAGGGGCTAGAAGAAGGGGATTTTGAGGTAGCTGGGCCTTCTTCCCTCACAGAAAGCCTGGCCTGGGATGACGGCTGGCCGGATCCTTACGAGAGGCAGGAAGGCCAGTCGGAATTTGAAAGCAGTGATAGTGAAGATTATGAACGGCTGGGGGGGGGGGCGAGGCTCGCAAGAAAGAATGGGAAAACAACGGAGGGAGAGGCCCGGGAAGCAGAAGGGGAGTTCGACTCTCACGAAGATAGGGAACCAGGTGCTGGGAGGCAAGGTCGAACGTTTGATAGGAGACGGAGCATTGAGGCTAGCAGGAGGGGTTGGTTCCACAGCCTAGACCGACCGAGGCTCGCAGCACAGATTGGAGGAGGAGAAGCCTAGAGCGTCGGGGGCCTCGCCAAGGGATTAAGTATAGGATCCGTGGGAACGGATCCTCAGTACTTCGCCACGTCTATCCTATACAGATGTGAAGCGAAGCCAAGACCATGTAGCTAAGTTTGGGGCTAGGGGCCTGCCAAGCAGAGCTTGTATCTTGTAACCTTGTTTTATCCTTTGATCCGCTAGCTAAGCGGAGTCTTGCCAAGTCTTTGGATCTTACTGCCAAGTTTGCTTTTGGACTATACCTTTTATCTTTCGGATTACTTTTGATTTTTACCTTTTCAACTGTTTTTATCATTCAATAAAGTAGTTAGATGATTTCCGTCTCAGTGTGTGTGATTAAGGGGCCGGCCTAGGTCTTGCATCGTGACAGTTGGCCGAAGTACTCTACAAACCCCTTTTCACATCACGGGACGGTCCAAGAAACGCGCACGGCGAACCGGCGCCATGGCGAATCTCTCCGCTGCTCAGATCCAGGAGATGTAGCAGGAACTGGGAGAACTACGAGCCAGAGCTGGCCGACACCCTTCCGTGGCTACTCCGGCACGGTTCGGGGGAAATCCGGCTCAAGTCGATGTGTTCATTGGTCAATAAGAGATGTACCTGGAGCTGCGGCCCACGGAGTTTGCCACTGATCGAGCCAAGGTGGGCTTTATCTACACGCTGCTGGAAGGGACGGCGGCAGCATGGGCGACCACGTTGATCAGGGCAGCATCTCCCCAAGTGGCCACGGTGGCCCTGTTCCTAGAGGCCATCAAGAGGACTTGGGGGGCCCCCGTGAATGCAGAGCTGGCGGAAAGGGAGTTGGACCGGTTGTCGATGAAGGACATGTCGTTGTCCCAGTACATCTCCCGTTTCCGGGTGCTGGCGGCTCAAGTGGAATGGAATCCCGCTGCTCTACGTTACCAGTATATGAAAGGGTTGTCGCCGGAGATGCAGCAAGAGATCCTGAGAGGGGCCGCCCGGACCGCAGACCTGGAGGAGGCAATCACCGTGAGCTTACGAGTGGAGGCAGGATTGCAGACCCGGAGGCGATGGGACAAAGGCCCTGGGGAGAAGCCGGCGGTCCGGAAGGAGACGGGGGCTAGTCAATTCTCGTTCTGGCAGTTTGCCCCGGCCCCCCAGTCCATGGATGAACCGGAGCCGATGCAGCTAGGAAATGTGAGACCCAAGGTGGACGCCGCTGAGAAAGCACGCCGCCAGCGGCTGAATTTGTGTTGGTACTGCGGGGGCTGGACATTTCTCTAGAGAATGCCCTCAGAAACTGCGAGGAAAGACACCCCGGGCCTCTGCCGCGTTTGGGGGGACCCCAGAGGCTGAAGAAGCCATCCAGGCGGCGGGGGAAGGAGCCGGCCGAGTTTAAGTGGGTTCGCTAACTCGGCCGCCGTCACTAACCTCCCCAGAACCCAAGACTGGACAATTGTTCCTGGTAATGGTCGCTCTCTGGTCGTCAGGGAAGGGGCCGATGATGGTCCATGCCATGATCGACTCGGGGGCCACCAACAATTTCATCGACGCTGACTACGCCAAGTCAGCCGGATTACAGTTCCATGATCTCCAAGAGCCTAAGGGCGTAAAGACTATTGATGGAAGGACCCTGAAAGCCAGGGCCGTGACTCAATACACTGCTCCTACCAAGATGTGGACAAGTTCTCACAAAGAGGAGATCTCTTTCCTGGTGACCAAGTTGTCCGATTTCCCAGTCGTCCTGGGTATTGTGTGGCTCATGCTCCACGATCCCCAGATCTCCTGGGCCAAGAGACAGTTGCAATTTTCTTTGGATCATTGCCAGGGACACTGCATGACGGCCCAGGCCTGCCAGGCTCAAGAGTTGCCACGTTGCCCAAGAAATACGCCGGGTTTTGGGACGTTTCCAGCGAGAAGGAGGCAGAGTGCTTGCCTCCCCACCGGCCCTACGATTGTGCCATTGAATTAGAACCCGGAGCCCCTATCCCGCGGGGGAGACTCTACCCTCTCTCGGAACCAGAGCAACAGGCTCTCCGAGAGTTTCTGGATAAGAACCTTCGGAGGGGGTTCATCCGGTCTTCCCAGTCCCCGGCCGGGGCGCCAATCCTGTTTGTCAAGAAAAAGTCGGGGGAGTTGCGGCTCTGTAATGACTATCAGGAGCTCAACAAGATCACGATTCGGAACCGCTACCCCCTACCCCTGTTTCCCGAGTTGTTGGAGCGGATGCGGGGGGCCAAGGTGTTCACTAAACTGGACCTGAGGGGTGCTTATAATCTTGTGCGGATCCGTCAGGGCGACGAATGGAAGACTGCTTTCCAGACCAAGTGGGGAAGCTTCGAATACCTGGTAATGGGATTCGGGTTGTGCAACGCTCCCGCCTGTTTTCAACATTTCATGAATGACATTTTCCGAGACCTGCTGGATCGTTATCTGGCAGTTTATCTGGACGACCTGCTGATTTTTTCTCCGGATCAGGCGACCCACGACCGCCATGTCAAGGAAGTGCTCCAGCGACTGAGAGCCCACGGCCTCTATGCCAAGCTAGAGAAATGCGCATTTGATCTCCGCGAGGTGGATTTCCTGGGCTACCGCATCTCTCCCACGGGCATTGCCATGGATGACACCAAGGTCCAAGCCGTGGCAGACTGGGCGGCCCCTGCCAGCAAAAAAGACATTCAAAGATTCCTGGGCTTTGCCAACTACTACAGAAAGTTCATTCCTGATTTTGCCAAGTGGGCTGATCCCATCACCCAGTGTTTACGAGAAAAGGTGCCGCTCCAGTGGACATCGGAGGCGGACGTGGGGTTTCGGAAGTTAAAGCAGCTGTTCACCACCCAGCCGCTTCTGCAGCATCCCAACCCCCGCACCCCTTTCATCGTGCAAGCTGATGCTTTGGATGTAGCAGTGGGAGCGATCCTGCTACAACCGCAGGGGACGGACTTATTGCCCTGTGCTTATTACTCCCGGGAGCTGACGGCGCCGAAAAAGAACTATACCATTTGGGAGAAGGAGCTCCTGGCCATTAAAGTAGCTTTTGAACTCTGGAGACATCTGCTCGAAGGGGCCAAATTTCCGGAGGAAGTTCACACCGACCACTGGAATTTGGAGCACTTGAAGACCCAGCGCAAGTTGAACCAGAGGCAACAGAGATGGTCCATGTTCTTTGAAAGATTCAATTTCCGCATCCACTATGTGACCCCCAAGCAGACCAAGCAAGCCGACGCTTTGTCCCGGAAGCCGGAGTATGTCCGAGGTGGAGAAGGGCTTCCCGAGACACGGCTGCTCAAAGCGGAGAACTTTGCTGCCGCTAGGGCGACCCCTGTGAACCCCCCGGCGGCCCCGCCGGCCCCCGGGGACAAGAGAACTCTCAGTGACCGAATTCAGGCTCGCCAACGGGGTGACCCGTGGGTGCAAGAACAGCTGACTATGGGGGTGCAAGCCCCTTTCCAGGTAAAGAACGGGGTGCTCTACCACCACGAGTCTGTTTATGTTTCCCCTGGGCCCGAGAGGGAGGACATTCTCAAACTTTGCCATGATAGCCGGGCCGCAGGACACTTTGGGCTCTTCAAGACCCTACAGTTGGTGCTACGGGATTTCTGGTGGCTTAAAGTGCGGAGGGATGTGGAGGACTATGTGGGTTCGTGCCCTGTGTGTCAGTGGGCTAAGAACCAGGGGGGCAAGCTGGCCGGTTTGCTCCAGCCGCTCCCGACTCCTACCGCTCCTTGGAAGATGATTTCGGCTGATTTCATTACAGACCTGCCCAAGTCCAAGGGGTTCACCACGGTCCTGGTCGTGGTGGACTGTTTCACCAAGATGGGACACTTCAGTCCCTGTGTGGGGTGCCTACTGCTAAAGAGACTGCTGATATGTTTGTGCAACATGTGTTTCGGTTGCATGGACTTCCACAGAGTTTGGTCACGGACCGCGGCACCCAATTCACTTCCCAGTTCTGGTGGGCTGTCCAGAAGTTGCTGGGGATTGATGTCCGGATGTCGACGGCCCATCACCCCCAGACCGATGGGCAAACCGAAAGGGTTAACGCCACGTTGGAACAGTATCTGCGGTGCTGTGTCAACTATCAGCAAAACAACTGGGCGTCCTTGTTGTCTTTGGCAGAATTTGCTTACAACAATGCGACGCAGGAATCCATCAAAGAGACTCCTTTCTTTGCTAACTATGGCCACCATCCTCGGTTCTACCCTCCGGTGGCTCCATCGGGGGAAGTGCCGGCGGCGGAAGATTGGCTTCAGGAGCTCACTGCGCTTCAAGACTTGCTACGTACTCAATTGGACCAGGCGAAGGCGGATTACAAGCGGATGGCGGATCGGCGGCGCCAGGAGGGTCCTGAGATTCAAGTGGGAGACAAAGTTTGGCTGTCTACCAAGAACTTGCCTACACAGCGACCTAGCCGCAAACTGGACGCGAGATTTCTGGGTCCCTACAAGGTGTTGGAGAAGGTGGGCCCTGTGGCTTTCAAACTACAACTCCCAGTGGACATGAAGATTTACCCTGTGTTTCACCGTTCTTTGCTCCGCCCGGCGAAGGGGGTGCGGCCTGATGTGACGCAGCCGCCCCCTCCCCCTGTGATGCGGGACGGAGAGGAGAAGTTCGAGGTGCAGGATATCCTGGATGCGCGTATCCGCTACCGGAAGCTGGAGTACTTGATTGACTGGAAAGGCTTTGGACCGAAAGAGCGCTCTTGGACACCGGCTCGAGATGTTCACGCCCCGGACATTGTTGCTCGGTTTCACTGCAAGTACCCTGACAAACCCAAACCTCGGGGGAGGCCTCGGAGAAGCCCTGAAGGGGGGGGGGGTAGTGTAGCACACCAGTTCTCGTTTGTGCCTGGGAGGCAGGGGGCAGCACCGGGGGTCCCACTTGCATTGGAGCCAGCTGATTCTGAAGAGGATTTGGAGGGGCTAGAAGAACGGGATTTTGAGGTAGCTGGGCCTTCTTCCCCCACAGAAAGCCTGGCCTGGGATGACGGCTGGCCGGATCCTTACGAGAGCAGGAAGGCCAGTCGGAATTTGAAAGCAGTGATAGTGAAGATTATGAACGGCTGGGGGGGGGGCGAGGCTCGCAAGAAAGAATGTGGGAAACAACCGAGGGAGAGGCCCGGGAAGCAGAAGGGGAGTTCGACTCTCACGAAGATAGGGAACCAGGTGCTGGGAGGCAAGGTCGAACGTTTGATAGGAGACGGAGCATTGAGGCTAGCAGGAGGGGTTGGTTCCACAGCCTAGACCGACTGAGGGCTCGCAGCACAGATTGGAGGAGGAGAAGCCTAGAGCGCGGGGGCCTCGCCAAGGGATTAAGTATAGGATCCGTGGGAACGGATCCTCAGTACTTCGGCCACGTCTATCCTATACAGATGTGAAGCGAAGCCAAGACCACGTAGCTAAGTTTGGGGCTAGGGGCCTGCCAAGCAGAGCTTGTATCTTGTAACCTTGTTTTATCCTTTGATCCGCTAGCTAAGTGGAGCCTTGCCAAGTCTTTGGATCTTACTACCAAGTTTGCTTTTGGACTATACCTTTTATCTTTTGGATTACTTTTGATTTTTATGGACAATTACCTTTTCAACTGTTTTTATCATTCAATAAAGTAGTTAGCTGATTTCTGTCTCTGTGTGTGTGATTAAGGAGCCGGCCTAGGTCTTGCATCGTGACAATAATCAACATGAAGTTGCAATGCTGTTGACTGGATGTATAAAAAATGGAAGTCGAATACTTTTATGTTTTTATTTTTGCCTTTTGTTCTTTTTAGTCTCCCCCCCCCCCATTTTTTTCTGATCCCTGACATTTTCCTTCTTTCAACCCCACTCACCACCTCCTTTAATCTCCAATATTCTTACCCTTTTCGTCTTTATCATGACCCCACTATTTCTTCACTTATTTCTTTTATGTATTACCACTGCAAAAATATTTAATAAAAATTATTTATAGTAATAATAACAATAAAAACAATAACAACTTAATTTTTATACCCCGCCATCATCGCCCCGAAAGGACTGGGGGCGGCTTACAAGGAGACAAGCCCAAAAAAATACAGATTAAAACAAATGCAATAAAATAAAATCAACAACAACGCATTAGAAAAATAAAACATTTCACAGTCACAACAAACATTTTAAAAACAGTATAATGTATAAGGAAGCCTTCCGGAATGTGATAACGTGGTTAATAGTGAATGTAATGTTTTTAAATGTTTTAATGTGTTTAAAATTCTAGTTCAAAATGTCTATTTTAATCATACATTGTTTTGGGGCATCGAGTAATTGCCTATATATAAAGCCGTCTTGAGTCCTCTTTGGGGTTGAGAACGACGGGCAATAAATGTGGCAAATAAATAAATAGCATTGCTCTCCATATAAGAGGGTTCATTCAAAACAAATGTTTGTTGCATAGTCATGATGGATGACTGTCAAATAACACTTTTGCTGTGTCAAAAATCAGTGTATGTATAAGTTTTGTACATGTATATATCTGCCCAAAGCCTACTCTTTGCTAACTATAGTGGCATTATTTTTGGATTTTATTCTCTCCAATCTGTTGCATTCTCAATAAGTAGTTTCACTGGTTTCTTGAAAGTATTCTGAACACATCCTAAAGAATGAGGAGGTACCTGTGCTTGTGTTCATCTGGGGACCAGTGACTTAAGACCATGCTGTTGGTAAAGGCATGAAAGCATGAGGTTTAATGAAGTGAATTGTTCAAAGAGGTGAGGTACAGCATGAACTACTGGGTTTATGAAATTGTAGGCAAAGAACTGAGTAAGATATATGTTCGAATATATAAAGAGTAGCAGCTAAGAAACAGATGGTTCAGTATGATGCTGAAATAAGAATAGAAGCTGGAAAATGAGCAAATGAGTTAAGGGCACAGCAAACACCAATGTGAAAGCCATAGACAGTTGAAAGCCTGTGAAGCTGCAAAAATACTAGCAATTATTGGCCAGTCAAAGACAGCATTGTATGAGATGCCAGTGAGAATTGGTACCAGCTGATTTGTTTACTCCTTCCAGCTTCATTTTAAGTGTTTTAACTGTGCAATCTCCACATCAAAGTGAAATCATGTACACTAATAAAAGCTGTAAACCTGTTTTTGAAATTCAAAATTGTTCCAATAATGCATATTAATTCCCTCAAAAAATCAAGCAAAACGTGTACTTGTTTACTTTATGCCCAGTGGTTTCTCGGCATTATTGCATAAGAGATCAAGGAATGTTAATCCCTTTTCTGTAATTTTATTTTTAAGTGAGAGAGCCATGGGGACATTTATCATTCTTGCTGTGTTGGTATATATATTTAATGAACATACTTGATACATTTTTTCATTGCCTCATCTTTAACAAATATGTGTATTTGTGGATGAAAACATTTTATACATGTTCAGAAGCTTTCTGATACCAATACGTGAATCAGGAATCCGTATAAAAGATGCAACATAGAAGATGGAGCTCAGTGACCATTAGAAAATAGTGTTCTAGTAGGATTGAAGTTCATCAAGGGGGAGAAGTAATTGATTAATTGAAGCTTTGTGGTTTTAAATTCACTAGCCTTTGGTTTAATGTAAGAGAGTATAAGGGAAGGCAATAGAGCTCCTAAGGAGATAATTTTGATCAATTCATCTTATTTCCTCTTACTTCTTAATTCCGGATAATTGGTGCAAGTTTACTCTTTTGACACTGTGCCAGGAACTATTTTACTTCCATTCTTGGAGGAATGAAAATTCATAAAGACAGTGGCGATGATTTTTGTTTTGTGATTTGGAACTGAGTAGAGAGTCTGTATGAGACCCTTCCATGTTATACCTATTGATTTCCACGTCCCTGAAAGCAAAAGTATTCCAGTTGTCTATTGGGGCTAATAGGAACACTGAGAGCCCTTGGAGCCTCTTTTTTGCCTAGTACATGCTGTGAAAGGTCAAAGGAAATTTGCATTTATTACTACAACTGGTTTTCCAGTTGTTATGTTTTACAGGGAATGTGACTAGAGGGGAATGTAATGAGTGCCTTTATGTTTCTTTAATAAATGGCATCTTGAGATTGTTGAAGGGATGAATTCCTTCCTGGAACCAGGGAACACTTTATGCTTTGGAGACCAGTGTTAACGTTCATTTAATTATAACACAGCCCAGCCCCCCCCCCCCCAAGAATTTTTGGTTTCTTGGTTTTTAGACATGTTGCTGGGATTATTTTGGCTGTTGATTCAGAAAAATGCATTGACTAGACCATGTCAGCTCTGGTATCTTAGATATGGTTATCATGATTTTCTGTAAGTAAACAAATGAAGACTGTTATATGACATATGTTCTGTATCTCGAAAACTAGAGCTGACGGGGAAAATCGGTACCATTTTTTGGTATCAGCAGGTCGGATATGTCTATAAACAGGTCTAACATTTGAAGCATCAAAATATGTGTTGGCCAGTGTTAATTCAGTAATAATGTGGCCTAATTTAGTTCTGTATCACTGTCTTGAGTCTTCATTCTAGCTGGGGGATTGTACTTTTCAATGGCCAATTTTGGTGTTTGCTTAATAATAATTCTAAGCATTTCATCAAAGCTACAAATCCCAAGATTTTGTAGATTTAAATCATGGTTAAAAGTTTATCAAATGGATATAACTCTGTTGTGTGGTTTAGAGTGCTCCAGAACTGGATATCTGTTTTCTTGTGTGAGAAAGAAGGAGAAATGCAACAATAACTTAAATGATCGTAAGCGCCTTTATGTTGATTCCTTGATGTTCACAGTTTTGCACTTGTCTGGTAACAAGCCATCTTTGTAATCTGTATTAAGAAACCAAGCCCGTGAAAATAAATAATGCCATATATCATGGCAATAATTGAGAGAATGAGGATGGGCTTTCTAGATATGAATAAAAGTAATACATATCCTATTAAAAACAGAAGTGCTGTGTTTCTTTTATAGTTATGTTCTCATCTTTTAGCTAAGGTTATTCCAAAGTCATATAAGGAAAAATACTTTTTTTCAGTAAAATAACTGATCTCTACTATCATCCCTATATTGGGTAGGTTGGGGTTGATAGTCCAGTAAGATCTGAAGGACCAAAGATTTCCCAAAAGTATTCTATGGTGTATTTGCTTGACTACCATTTGTAACAAACACCTTTTGGTGTTCTGTTTTAAAATGTCTGTTCTCCAACTCAGAATTGTGAGGTTTTGTGCTTGAACCTAAATCAAATGAACTTTTAGACAGTATTTTTTTCAAATCATCTAAAATGTGCCCATGAGAAAATTCTAGCTGAATATAATACATTATAGGTAGCTCAAAATGAGAAACAAGCACTTCTTCTTAAAATAAGGGAGCCTGTCAGGCCCCAAGCCCCTCAGGCCTCTGCTGCCATAGAACCAAAGTACAGCCATACTGGGGTTAAAGTGCCAGTCTGGCCTGTCTCTGTAGATTCTTCAAACCAGCTGCAAAGTGAGTTGCTAAGTCAGCCTGTGGTCAAGGTCGTTCCGCTCAGGAGGGCTGATAAGCTAAGGCGAGAGATTCAAGAAGATGGTACAACTCCTTTCCTGCCCAGCTGCCCCGGCTAATTGGGTTTACATACCTTGCTGTTAAGACTACCTAAACAACAGCTATAATCCATCTTAGAGAAACTGACACTCGACGTAAGCTACATCGAAGGGATCAAAGCCTTGTAAGACTATAACTGCTGGGATACAGAATCCCTCTTCATCTCGAGCCAACTTTGTATCTTCAAGACCATGGAATCCTGAATAGGCCACTGGGCCTTCCTGCTAAGAACTTTGCCTGCCAAGCTTGCTTATTGCCCTCTTTGGATTTGGCCTGCTTGGGCACAAATACTTTGTTCTGCTTTGGGTCCTGATACTACGGGACTATAATCAATTGCTGCTTTTATTGAACACTGCTGCTATTTTGCTGGTGCCACTTTAAGGCATTTAGACTGACTTCTAGCCTCTTTCCTTTAACCAGTTATTCTAAGTAAACCTTTCGTACCTCAGCTAGACTCTGTGGTTTATCAAGGGAGGTTCCAAGTGTCTAGGGCGCGACAGAGCCAGACACAGTGTCACAACAGATGCTCCTTAAAGGGCCAGGCCAAGTAGGGTTAACAAACAAAGTTTATTCTTCACAGAGTCTCTGTGGTTCAAAGGCACCAAAAGAAAACAGAACACTTATTCAGCAGTGTAAAAAAACGTAAAGGCAAGCCAAACTGGCGCAAAACAAACACAGGATGAAAAACCCGGGTTTAACCGGTGGAAAATGTGGATTAAAAGGAACACAATGAAAACAAGCGAAAAAGGCGCACAAAACAAAACAGCAAACTCGAAGGGTCATCCAATGGAGTCTGGTGTCATCACGGGTGGGCAGTCCTACAGGCACTGGGCGTCAGAAAGTAAACAGCAGTCATTAAATCCAAGCTGGGTCGAAGGAGGAGACGAGCAGCAAACACGAGAAGCCAATCCGCATCAACAGCCAAATAGGAGCTAATGCATGGGGACAATAAACATCGTAGTCCCCAAAGAAACCCAACCTTCCACCCCCTCTCATACTGTACCCCATTCTTGTAGACAAGGCAGCATCTCTCACTCACAGTGAATCGAAGGGCAGCAAACCCCGCCAAACGTGGAACGGGCAGCAGCAACTAGCATACAAAAGCAATGTAATGTAACCCACAAAAAGGCCTCCCACAATCCCCACTCTTAGCAGCATCCTATTCCAGGATGGCAGTGCAGGTTCCAAACTCACGTTCAACAGCGTCCAAGATATAAGAGTCACAGCACACACGGAAACACGATCATACAGCAACATCTTGCTAACCGCAAAGTGAAGACCCCAAGAAGTCCGCATTATATTACTCCCCCACATCAGACCCACCCGAATCAGACAACGCCCTGACCTCAGCCGCTTCAGCTGCCATGTCATCATCAGCTGCAACTCCTTAGTTTCCTTTCCAAGTTCTCCATCATCTGTCAAGACTTAGTTCTCCCCAGGAATCCTCCGGAGAGAGGATAATCTTCATTATCAGTGAACCCCAAAAATGTATCACTGCTATTTGACTCTGCACAAGCAGCCTGTATTTCCTGTACTTTAGACCAGTCAATTTCCAAATCCTCTTCTGAAGTGTCCCCCTCACTCCCAGTCCCATCATTCTCCAGGAAACCCTCAAACGATTAATCATCCGTGGGTTCAGTGAGTATTTGCCGAATCCTTTTACATTGTAACACATCTTCCTCACTTTGCTCCCAAGTAAGCCTTTTCCCCCTCCTGGCGCCCGTACTATGGCTACAAACAGCCCCACCCATCTCCATACTACTGTTTGTAACTGGAGACTCAGGCTCTACTACAACACACAGTATAGACTGACACAAAATTAGCTCACAGTTAAAGATAAATATAGTAGATAGTAGTCTAATGACAAAGAAAAAGCACAAGAAGTCAAAACTGCTAAGGCCCAGGAACACGAGACATTCTTTGCCCATAATACATAGCTAAGCTTTCAGCTGTGCGTTGACTCTTTATGTTCTGTGTTAGTATAAAGGCAATTCATAAGATACAAGAGATATCATATATAGGTTTTAAAAATTGTTCCAGGCAAAGTTGGCCAAGCTTATGGCTGAAAGAAACAATCAAATACAAGAGTAATGAGCTGGATTTATCTAGAGAAATGGAGTAAACAAAAGTGCAACAAATCAGTCCGTTTATCATTTTAAGCAGAGATAAACTGAGAGCAATAAACAATGATAATGAGGAGTGAAAAGATTAATTATTTAATTTTCTTTCTTTCCTCCACAGTCTCTCCTACTAGCATTCCTTAGTTTGAGTAGTTGGCTAACCAATCAACAAATCAAACCAGAATGTTGAGACTTAAGCAAGCTTATTACTTTTGAAATGAATGTGGAAGAAAGACTAACTTTACAACAAAGTTTATGAATCAGATTTTTTGGTGAATTATACAAAAGAGGCTATTCTTGAATGTATAGCAAATCCATTCCCCTGGCACGGCTGAATAGTTTTTAAACAGGATTGATATAAAGTTTTGGGAACAGAATTGTTTTGGATAGGCTGTCAGCTAATGTTCTTGCCATATATTAGTAACTGTAAAGTGAATGTTTTGCTTTATCAGGGAAAGATCATAATCCTTTATCTCTAATTTGAGAAGTCATTGTGAACAAGTACAGATACGTCAATATGAGGGCCCCAAAATCCAGTTGTTAAAAAAAAAAAAAAATAGAACTCAGGGTGGAATCTCACCTAACATCTTAATTTTCACTGTGGTCCACCTTTGCTGACTCCTTTGCATTTCAAGACACATTTTTATTCAGATAAGCTTAATTCTGTTGATTGGGAGAAACAGTCTACGATGGATTAAGTGGGAAGTGAGCAGGAGATGTGTATAAATTTTCATGTTCAGCAGTGCCCATCTACATGATTAGTAGTTTTCAACTTGCATCCAGTCACATATTTTTAGATATAATTGGAGCATACCCAGTGTCTGATGAGAGAAGGCCCTGGCTTTGAGAAAAAGTAGTCCATTAGCTGAAGGGGTTGGTAAACATTTTTGTGATTGTAGGCAGCATGGGCCCGCCTTGGATAGAAAAAGAAGGACTTAGAAGACAGATGCAATGATTTCCATCTGAATAGGGTAGCAGGGGTTCCCAACCTTTGGTCTTCCATTGGTTTGGACTTCAACTCCCAGAAATCCCAACCAGTTGTTAGAAATTGTGAGACATCTGGAGGGCCAAAGGTTGAGAACCATTGGGGAAGTGAATTCATGTCACGTGTTACCTTCATTCAAGGTGCTTGGGCAGCTTAAAGTAGATGTATGAAAGCAAACAGAAACAAAATACCCCCACCCTTCTGAAATGCATTTCTTTAATACTTGTGACTAAACATTACATTTTGCTCACTTTACATCATTTTGCTAATTCCTTTGGAAAATGCACAACCTGATCCCCTAGAAAGGCTTAAGTTGAGAGTTCAGGAAGAACTCACACACTCCAGCTGGAACTTAATGCATTCAAGCTGTCAAGGGTACAAGCAATAGTAACACATTTTGCTCCCCATTTTTAAAAAGGAGAAAAAAATAATTGTCACTGTTCCTTTCTCATCCAAAAGTTCATTACTTTGCATGAGCAATCCACTAGATGCATTAAACAATCTTAAATGTAAACCCTGCCATTCTAGTCTGCTTTTTTTGTTCCTCGATGTGACCTCTGGGAATTGTATTATT
The DNA here is from genome assembly GCA_030556195.1 of Anolis apletophallus. Lineage (NCBI taxonomy): Eukaryota > Metazoa > Chordata > Lepidosauria > Squamata > Anolidae > Anolis > Anolis apletophallus. Next base: position 77,474,649 of record JARBWK010000007.1, on the reverse strand, counting down.
AAAATATATTGTAAAATGAGTCAATATTAGCAAAAGATGAGGCCCAATATTTATTGAATGTGCCCTGTATTAATATTAATTATATTGAATAACCCACCAAATGAATAGATAATAAAATAAAAATAATAAAGTCTTAAAAAATCATTATTCAATAATATAAATTGGGCAATTTATACAGATGGTACAGATGTCTAAGCTAGCCTTTGCTGTTGTTTACTTCAGGTCTGAGCATTGTGTGTTCACATTCAGTGTGACCTATTCAGGGCCCTTGTTCCTGTATATTTAATGATTGTGTAGAAATGAGAATTTCATCAGGTGCTGCTTGTCACACTACCAGATAGTAAGCAAGATACTCTGATTTTCCCTCCTCCACACAATGGTTAAAGATTCAGGAGCAATCTCAATTTTTCATTCTGGCAGTCCTAGTAATGACATGAAACTACCTGAATTAACTTCCCCCTCAATTTACTTCTGTATTCTGTAATGTTGAATACATTAACAGATGACAGATTTTAAAATTTTTCTGCAGAATGGTTCCATTCCAGCACTCTAGAATTATCAGTCTTCAGTGCTCAGTATTTTCTTTACAAACACTAGTGGGAAAAGAGATGACCTCTCCACTAAAAATGAGATATACTTTGGCAACTGTTTTACAGGGAGTGAGCATCTTTTAGAAGCAGCTTGACTGTGTGAATTTTTGCATCTATTACATAATATAATTCCCATAGGGTGGGTCAAAAGTTGTGCCAAGAATGGGATAGTTTGGCAATATATAATATTTCCACTCTTGATTTAAAATGTAAATTTCCTGATTCAGAAGTAGTTTCTATCCCTGTAATCACATTTTCTGGATTATTTCAAATACATTTTAGAATAAGAAAAATAACACATTTAAATAAGAGTGAGATGTATGAGATAACACACGGTGTTAATGGAATCTTAACATTTAAAGTATTTTTATTTTAGTTGTTGTATTTTAGTTGTAGTGACAAGAAACTGCCTATTACTTGTTCTTTATTTATTGCCATATTCATACACTGAGCTTTTCAATTAAAATAACTGCCTTAGGTGCTGAAGAGAGTATTAAAAAACCACAATACTTGAAAACCATTATAAAATACATAATAGCAAAGATGACAGTGGGAAAAAGTATCACTTAAACATTTCTAAAATGCCTATTAAAGAGAAATATTTTCAGCTGATCGTGGAAAGAAGCCAATCAGATATCTTGGCAGGCTCCTTGTGGCATCTATTCAATTACACTTGATAGTACTCCGAGTGTTTCTATAACGGTGTTTTGTTTAAATGTTTGATAACATGACTAAGGTTAACGGGGCTCTGTTTGTCTTTTATCTCTGTCAGGAATTTCCTTTTGGGTCACTGTGCACTTTTCTCAGGTCCTAATAACTTAGATTACAATCATGTACTCATTTAACTCACTTCCAAAGGGAGGGCATAATGATTTTAGTTGTGTGTGTGGGGAGGGGTGGGGGCTAAGGAGATTGTAAAGCACAAAAGTGCACATGACGAGTAAAATTACGAGCATGTTATATGTACTCTTGGCCATGTGTTCTAGCATTATAGCACCAACTGTCCTTGGAGACGGGTGATGCATCTTTCTCCACATGGGCTCTTCTAATGTCTGCCACTGTGTTTATTTATTTATTTGCCATGCTTCTATACCGCCTCTCTCAGCCCGAAGGCGACTTGAGGCAGTGAACAAGCGGCAACAAGTGCCCATATACAATACATCACAAGATAAAAACAGTCATATAAAAACATATAAAATTAACAGTTAAAAACTACAAAATACAAATCTCAGCTCCACAATCTTAAAATCAGTTTCCGTTTCGTCGTCATAGTAATCCTTGATCTCGATTAAAGTTCGTCTGCGAATGCTTGCTCGAAAAACCAAGTCTTGACTTTTTTACGAAATGTCAGGAGGGAGGGGGCCGATCTGATGTATAAATCCACATTGATTATAATCATCACTCCATACTCCAGGCTGTTGTAAGATACTTAGCTGTGTCATTTGAAGGTGGCCTCCACTATCATGAAGATGGTTACTGAACCTCACTATTGGACTTACGGTTTCTTATCTAATTATGTTGAATAACATCTTCAATTACATTTGAAGGCTGCAGGCTAACCAAGGGATTGCAGGGTAAGCACAAGACATCAGTAGGTCTAACTTTGAACTTTCTTTGCCCTCAGCATCTGCTGCCTGAAGTTACTTATTTGCTTACTATAAAGCTCTCACCTGATGAGATACTAAAGATACTTGTGAACTCTTAAGACATTTATGAGAACTAAACCCCAACTCCTAAAGGGTCAGCTTTGAGGTGAAGAGCTGACCGACTGAATCTAGATTGAATAGTTATAGAATGTTTCCAATACGCTGATGACACCCAGCTTCTCCTAAAACTAGAACCTGGAACAACTTCAGTACCAGATAACTTCACCCGGTGTCTTGGAGCGGTGACAAGATGGCTCCGTGCCCATAAATTGAAAGTAAATCGAGCAAAAACTGAAATCTTGTGGCCTGGCCGCCCATCAGAATTGGTCGGTCCATTACCATCTTTTGAAGGGGAACCGTTAGCTCCATCCCCCACTGTGAAGAGTCTCGGTGTTATCCTGGATTCCAAAATGATGATGTAAGCCCAGATTGCCTCCACTAGTAAAAGGGCCTTCTTTCATCTACACCAAGCAAGGCAGTTGGCGCCTTATTTACCAACAGAGGCGCTGTTTACAGTAATCCATGCAACGGTTACGTCGAGGCTGGATTACTGCAATGCATTGTATGTGGGCTTACCTCGAGCAGCAATTCGCAAGATCCAAATTGTGCAAAATGCAGCTGCTAGACTCCTGACAAAAACATTAAAGAGGTGCCATATAACGCCGTCCCTGCAGCTCTTGCATTGGCTGCCGGTTGAACACAGAGTCCTCTACAAGACCCTTGTCCTAGCATTCAAGGCCCTCCGAGGTCAGGGTTCTCCATATCTATGAGACCGTTTAATGCCACTCCACCACCAGAGACTGCCACGGTCAGCTCATGAGAATCTTCTCTATGTCCCTGGTCCTAGAGAGGTTCGTTTGGAGTCCACAAGACAGAGATCCTTCTCCATTGTAGCCCTAATCTTGTGGAACTCCCTACCTAAAGACTAAAGAGCCACTCCTTATCTACATGCATTATTAGGGGCACTTAAATCATGGCTCTTCAGAAGAGCCTATGATTGTTTAAGTAACAAGCTGTGACTATGTAACCTGTTTATTTTAATTGTGTAAGTCGCCCAGAGCACCTTTGGTGGAGGGCTACTCATAAGAAGTAAAGTTGATTGACTGATTGAATGAATGTATAGATATGGCTATGTTAGTTTAGTATTTGTCAGCCAGGGTTCTCTGGATCCCTGGAGGATCCTAGAGAGGTCACTAAAGAATTCTTCAGATATCATTATTTTTTATAAATACATTTTTTTAAACTACAGATATTATTATTTTATACAAATTCCCCCTATCCTTTTTTCAGGGGTTTCCTGATATCTATACATTTTATTCAGAGTAAAAAGTTTGTGAAAGGCTGGTCTGAGCAATAATACTAATAATTCTTGCATACGAAGTGCAGCGAAAGCACAAGATAAAGGGAATCATTTATATTGTAGAAAAGTTTAATAGATGTTCCAGATAGCATTATGTATTTTTAAGTTTCTGCTTTCCAAGCAAACAGTCGCTGTGTTAGAACAGTTCTCTCAATGTAAATTCAATAGCATTTGTATTGTTGGAGAAATTTTTGCATGACTGAGTAGCAATCAAATTAAAGCAAAGCAATTAAATGAAACCAAATAGACATGCATCATAATATGAAAGAATTGGGCTTCACCATAATTCATTCAGTGTTTTTGTTTAATTCTTGGTTTTTGTTTATTATATAAATACAATATATTACACTCCAGTAATTCTAGCATACTGTTCTTTATTAAAAATCATTCATCAGCATGCATACACATTTGATTTTACATTGGTCAGGAAAAACAATATAAAATGCTGTTCACAATTTGTACTAGGTATACATTTAGAGTACATGAAGGCAAGAACTCCAAGCAACGATGGCCATATTTTATTCAGTTTTATAGAGTTCGCCAGTTAATGGGAACACTTACAAAGTACACTTTGTAATGTGTCCTCATTCCCTGAGGATTTATTAATGGATCTTAACAGCAGTGCTTCGGCTAAAAAGCTTGTCACTAAATGCTTGCATTTCAATATTATCTCTTAACTTCAATAGAGTCAACATGGTGTGGGGGTTTGAGTGTTGGATTCTATGAGATAAGGATGGATGACCTTTGGTAAGTCACATCATGGATAACCTTTGGCAAGTCACAACTGCCCTCTAAACAGACCTTGCCAGGAAAACTCTGTGATGGGTTTGCCTTGTTTATTCGGTCAATCGCTTCCAACTCTTCATCATTTCATGAACCAGCCCACGCCAGAGCTCCCTGTTGGCCGTGGCTACCCCTAGTTCCTCCAAAGTAAAGCCAGTCACTTCAAGGATGCCATCTGTCACGACCTGACACTAGTTTTGGAGATTATTAATTAAAATAAAACTCCCGGTAGTACTGCCACCAACCTAATAATCAAATTAGGATTTTAGATTGTTAATTAAGATGTTTACTTGGTAGTTCTTTAACCGAGCCGCCCAAAACAACCACACTGTGAGGATCGAAAAGATAGAGAGATGGAGGCTTCTTAAAGTTAACAATAAAAAGAATTTATTAATTAACAAACGGCTATCAATGAGGCACAGATCGTACTGGTTCTACAGAGAGGCAACAATAGCGTACGGTTACTGATAATAATTTGCTGGAGCGTGCGGTTACAGAAAATAGTTCACTAAGCTTAGATCTTAACAATACTCTAGTCAGTACTGAGTCTTGACTAAAATATAAACCTGCCACCCTATTGTCTGAAAATAGCAGTGAACAGCTAGTTCCTACTAGGGCTTCTATCCACTAGAAATCCCCCTGAGTCTTGCCTGACTGAGTTAGCTACTTGCTAACTCCCAGCCTCAGAACCCACCTTTCCCTCTATACACTGAGGAGACAAGGTGTTTAGTCTGACTCTACAAAGTCAGCCCTAATGGCTCTAACCTAACTATCAGTGTCACCCCTAACACCCTGGATGTGCCACTATAGTAACAGACTTGTCAGAATCTATGGCTGAGGCTTGGAGGATATTGTCACTCCAACCTCAAACCACGACAGCTAGAGCTGAGATGTCTCTCAATCAAAGCTCTGCCCAAGACTGAGGATCTTTCTGACAAGATCCCTCCTCTAGTCAGCTCTGCTCTTCCCCTCTGGCACTCAGCCAATCACAGGGCACTCCTATCTCTTAGCAGGATTGACTCTAAGGCCACGCCCCCTCTCTGGCTATGACCTCCCCCTGATGGCTGCTAGCTGCAAATCCCTTACCAAAATGGATGCCAGCTATCTTCCAACAGAAATGCAAAACTTCCAAGCAGGCCTTCTACCCACTTAGGACAGGTGAGTCCTTACACCATCCATCCAACTTGCCCTTAGTCGGCCCCTCTTCCATTTTCCTTTAATTTTCCCCAGCATCATTATTTTCTCCAAGCTTTCCTGTCTTCTCATTATGTGGCCAAAGTACTTCATCTTTGCTTCTAATATCCTTCCCATCAGTGAGCAATTGGGCTTTATTTCATGGAGTATGGACTGGTTTCATCTTCTTGCGTTTCAAGGCACTCTTAGAATTTCCCTCCAGCACCATAGTTCAAAAGCGTCTATCTTCCTTCACTCAGCCTTCCTTATATCTAGTTCTTGCATCCATAGGTTACTATGAGGAATACCATTGCTTTAACAATGCGGATCTTCATTGCCTATATGATGTCCCTACTCTTCACTATTTTATCAATATTAGTCATTACTCTCCTCCCAAAAATCTTCACACCTAGAAATACAAATCTGTCACTGCCTCCATGTTTTCTCCTTCTATTTGCCACTCATCAGTCGATATGTTTGCCATAATCTTGGTTTTTTATGTTTAACTGCAACTCAGCTTTTGTACTTTCTTCTTTCACCTTGGTTAGAAGGGTCCTCAGCTCCTCCTCGCTTTCTGCCATCAAAGTGGTATCATCTGCATATCGAAGATTGTTAATGTTTCTTCCAGCAATTTGATTCCAGCCTTGGATTCGTCAAGTCCCACATATTGCATAGATGTGTTCTGCATACAAGTGAAATAGGTTGGATGAGATGATACAGCCCTGCCATATTCCTTTCCCAATCTTCAACCAGTCGGTTGTTCCGTAGTCTGTTCTGATTGTTGCCACTTGGTTGTTATACAGATTCGTCAAGAGACAGACAAAGTGACTTGGTTTGCCTTAAGGGTCCCATAAACCAGAAATGGCATGAAGGTATCCAATAAGAACCAACAAAATTGATCTTCTGAATGGGTCCACATTTTATTGGATGTCAGAAGACTAAAGTTTCTGATGTTGAGCAGGTTTTACTAACGGGCACAGGTACAGTCTGTAGAGAAAGGGTGGGAAATATTTGGCCCTCTAGTTATTTTGGACTCCCATAGTTTCTTACCATTGGCCAGGCCAATGGGACTGGTGGGAGAACGGGTGGACAGCCAAAGATTTTTCACCTTTGGTATAATGGAATCTTTGGCTATGTGTCATGGGCAACCTTGAACTCCCTCTTGAAACTCATCAGCATGGTAACAGATTACTATGAAATCTAGCCACAAGGGGGTTCAATTCTGTACATGATCTTTTCAACATCCATTACTTAAAGAAAAATGACAGTTTAAACTAGAATTTAATATTCATTGTCAAACTGTGATATGTATTAAATGAATTATTGGACCGTCTGTTGTCAGATAGAAAGACTGTCTTTGGATTTCAGTCTCCTCTTTCAAGAACAAAAGCTGCTGAATAAGAGAAAAACATTTAAGAGCTTTTTCAAAATTTGCTGAGTGTTTCTTTTCTTTGAACTTTGCTTTATGTTTTACTTTCTTTTTTTTTAGCCTAATACCTTTTCCAGGGAAAATGCTGCTTTGGCACTGGTGTACTCCTCAAATTGAACAGTACACATTTATTATAAGAAGCTTTAGGATTATATTCTTCGCTTTCTTGCTCCTAAAAATAAATATTCATTTTAAATATTTTTACACCAACTTTTAGTTAACTAAAATTGGACAATTAAATGGTTCATTCCAGCAATGATAAATAAAAATAGAGCAATAGATAAGAATAGATGTTTTGTGATAAGAATGCAAGTGGATGGAGCCATCATTGAAGTGGAGCTAGCAGTGTGTCCATAATGCAATGCATTCCATTGTGCAAAGGATGTCATAGTGTCATAGATAGACCTTTGTTATGTTTAAATCATCTGAAAGATTATTTATTATTGATATGTATAAGTTTTTACAGTTTTATAATATTGTGTTTTACTGTTATTGTTATTGTCTGAATCTGGCATTGAATTATTGCCATAGTTTGTAACCTGTTCTGAAGTCCCCCTTGGGTGTGAGAAGGACAGAGTATACAGTAAGTACAGTAAATAAATAAATAAATAAAATAGTGTTATACAAGTTGCACAGTGGGACACTATGCAAGATGCTGCAATAGGCAGTACCACAATTTGCTAGAAGGAATATGCCTTGATGGAGAGAGTAGAAAAGAGTTGAATAATCTTTTAGGTTCTCCTTGGAGCAGAATAAGCTTTCACTTATTGCCACCCTATTCTTCTCCGAGTAAGGGATGGTTCCTTTTTATGAGAGTTAAGGTACATTTGCTTAGATTGACCCATGGATAAGTTGACCCAGGTGTTTTGGATAGATATTTTGACTAAGATTTATAGGCATACGTATATGAGTTTATAGGGTGCATAAGTACATTTCTACACAGGCATAAAATTATATAAGAATGCTTAACAGAGAAATTAGAAGTTTGGGTGAGAAGGGCAGGATATAAATGTAGCAAATAAATAATATAGAAAGAGGACAAGACCACACATGTCCTGGTTTCTTTGTCATTCTGCTATCACAGGTGAGAATGAAACAGGACATAGGAAATTGGCTTCTGGGAACCAGAGATTGGGGAATATGTCTCTATGCTTGTTATGTGGCAATGATGAACTTCGCTCAGTTAAATATTACAGTGTGTAATGAGGAATGCTGTCAGGATAGAAGATAATAGCCAGTTTTTCAGAAGCCTGGTTAGCACATGTTCTTCCTTGTTACCTGAATTTTACTTTCTAAAATAAAACTTAATTCCTGTCTCTGGTTTTAGTGTCTGTTTGAGCAGCTGGCAGAAGCTACTGTTAGCAATGACCTGACCATTGAAATTACTGATAGAGGTTGGACTTTTTAAAAAGCTGAGCAGAGATGATGATGATATTATTATTATTATTATTATTATTCTATATTAACGTATAGCTTGCCTCTCTTCTGATTATGGGATACAAAGCAGCTAACAGCATATTATACACAATGCAAGATAAAAACAATACAAAAATCAAAATAGAAGTATAACTATAAGATTACAAATTAAACCTGTTATAAATTAAAACATTACCCATTAAAATATTAAAATGTGTTATAAACCCATTAAAAATCTTCAAAACAGCACCACACAGCATTCTTAACTCAACCCTTCGGAATTTGTGCAGGTCTGTCAGGACAGAAATGTTTTTACCTGCTGCCAGAAGAACAAAATTTCCTGATTTGCTTTATGGCTGTATCTTCGTTGCCTAGAGCTTTTACTGTTTGTCAGAGGAAGTTTGAGAAGGCTGGAATTGTAAAAGATTAAGACAGTTCTTAGTTGTCTGCACATTGGAGGCTTATATCTTGTATAATCTCTTTTCCAATAACTTGTTGAAAAAGACTGAACTCGTAGAATAGCAATTGGAAATGTCTTAGATATTTGGAAGACATGACAGAATGAAAAACTGGCCAGTGGATGTTATGCTGTAATATACAAGATATTCCCACTATAAAAACACATACTATTTTTTTTGTTTCTCATTTTAAGATCTCAAAAGCTTTAGTAAATTTTCCCAAGAAAATAATACCTTGCACCAATGTGTGTCTATTATTATATTATCTGTAATCCTTTCCTACAAAACAATATCAGAAATACAATATTATGCCATAGTCAATAGTATTTTCTGTTTTTAAATCATGTGATAAATTGCCGGTTTCTGTCTGTTTGCAGTGGAATTTATGATTCTCTCTCCTTGTAAATGCTAATCTCTAAAACATTATATTAGTAGTTTTCACATCTGACAGTGTTATGAAGACAATCTGCCATCATCAGTAGACAGTAGATAGATAATTAGCTCGTTGACAGTAATCCTTCAACAGATACCATCAGTAGAAGATGTAATAACAGTCTCCTCCTAAATTAACAGGAAGGAATTGCAAGGCTGGTTGGACAATTTCAATGTGTACATAGATGGAATCATTAGTCAAACATTAACCAAGTAGCTCAGAGCTGAAGCAAAATTGAATTTCTATAAAAGTTGAATAGCTTGTTTTCTTTGTGCCTGTAGGAGCACGCTCTGTTAATGTCTATGTTTAACAAATCTTATAGACTGTCCTCACAAAAGAGAAAAATATCAATAGTACTTAACTCACAAAGTACCTCCAAAAATATCTGAAAGACCATATTCAACATTGCAAGTTTGCTTGACATGACCCTTCTCTTCATCACTCTAACTTCAAAACATGGGAAAGGGCCAACTTGGTAGCAGCTTCCAGACTACTGAACTTCTAAGACAACCTTTCCCTTTCTATTTAGGGTAATTTTGATAATGACTCACCTGTAAGGGAAAAGGGGTTAACTGGATGTGTTGATCTTATAAAAATATACAGTAATTAATTATTACTAGTGTGATTTAAAATTATTTTAGTATCTATCTAAAATAGAGATAGCACCGCAGTAACACAGCTGTGCTTGCAATCTCAGTTCGATTCCCCGAGCTGGCTTGGACAACCAGCTATGAGCCCTGTCCACTGCTTACCCAGCAGTTTGAAAGCAGCCCAGCTGTGAATAGGCAAAATGGGAACCGCGAAGCGGGGAAGGATTTTTTACACAATAAGGACTTTACAACGCCTGAAAAAGTTTGGTTGTCGGGAAGGTGGATTGTGGAAACAGAAGCTCCCATCATGAGGATGGAACAACAGCACCCCCTTGTGATGTAACGACGCAATGACATAAGAACAATGACGTAATGGAGCAACCACACCCTGTGACGCACACCCTAGCCAGGAAGAAGAAATCCTTCTAAAATTGCACTGTGTACTGTAATTTGTATGTCTTTGTATGTCTTCCGACAGGGACTTTCTGTCGTATGTGTAATGTAATCCGCACTGAGTCCCCTTCGGGGTGAGAAGAACAGAATATACATAAACAGTATTATTATTATTATCTGTATGTGTATGTGTCTTCAACTCACCTGTCGACTTATGGTGACCACATGCATTTCTTAGGGTTTTCTTAGGCAATGAATACTCAGAGATGGTTTAGCTAGTTCTTTTTTCTGAAATAGAGTCTACGGCTCCTGGTATTTGTTGGCAGACTCCCATCTAGCCATAGCTAGCCATACTTATTTTCCATGATCATACAGGATCTGATGCATTTATAATATAGTTTAGGCAATCCAGATTGTAGATAGCTGGGTAAGGTCACTAGCAATGTGGCTTTTGAGTGCCTTCTGTATTCTGCTGATACTTAGCTCTACTGTTCCTTCCTGTCCAATTCTTTGATGCTCTGATAGACTCAATGAAGGATAATGAACTGAAATTGAGTCCAAATAGAATACGGATTCTATGGATTCTATGGTAGGTGATTTCTAAGTCTAAGACATTTATTTGTATGTAGTGTGTTTAGATAAGGTTATATTTCTTTTGAAGGAGTTTGTGAATAGCTTGATAGCACTCCTAGATCCATGATTCATGGCTATGTCAACCTCATGTTCAAGTCAAGGCCAGTTTTGGGGCCATTAATTACTATATGCATTTTGATATGACCTGTGGATAATTTGACAGTCATTCTGTGGGAAGGAGGAAATACCAGTGTCCCTTGACTGTCCCTGCTACCATTTTCCTGTGCAGGCATGCAAAAGGCCAGATGCTGAACTAAGTCAGAAAATGTAGAGGGGCTCTGTGCTTCTTCTAGGTTCTCCCAAGATGGATCAATCCCTTGCTGTTTACCATTCTAATCAAAGAGGTAGCTCCTTGTTTAAAATAAGAGTTAAGGGTACAATACTTACACTGATTTGTGAAGAAGTCAACACAGATTTTTATACAGAAGTATATACAGTAGATTTTTCTTGTGTTTGATGTCGTTCTGAGATATTCCTTCATATGCATTCTTTCATATACTGAGCACTGTCATTCTCGTGTAAGTGTACATGAGTACCTGCAAAATATATGATTGTTCCTGTGCTTGCCTAAGGATGACTACTATATTCACCAGGTTAAAATCCAAACTATTTGCATTGGATGCCATTTGGAGAAAAGTAGGGCTTATAAGAGAGGGCTTTAATTGGTACATTGGTTCCAAGAGAGACAATGAGTGACCTGTGAATTTCTGATGACCCTCTGCCTCAACAACACCAACATGGTACTGTTCCATTATCCACAAGGGGGCACCAGAGAAAGAAAGATAGTCCATTTTATGGGGGTGGAGGGTGGATTGCAGGAGTAAAACCATTTCTCCCTGTTTTCTTATTATTCCCTCCCACCCATGATCTTTGTTGTGGAAATAACCCTCATTTATACGAAGAAATCGGGGAGAAGGAATAACCAGTGAAAATGGAATAAATGTTTTTTCTCCTTCAACTACCCCCCCCCCCTGTAAATGGACTATCCTTCTCTCTCTAGCACCCTGTTGTGGCCTCCACCCAGTATGTGAAACATGAATTATAATCATTGTAATGAAACCAAAAGTAGAGAAATATATTCCCATACAACTAAAGAGGGAATCTTAGGACAAGTAACAGAATACAAAGTTAAAAGCAAGGGACTCAAAATCAAAAGTAAAATGAGGAAGACACAGACAATTTATATGTTTTAAAAGTAAATTCAATGTGGATTTAGACAAGTTATTTTAATTTAGATTGATTGTTGATAGCTTGTTTAACTGTTACTGTTTTTAACTCTATTTGTATCAATGGTTTTTATATTATTTGTTGTTTTCCGGCATCTAATTGCTGCCTTGTAAGCTGTTCTGAGTCTTCCCCCCCCGGGGGGGGGGGGGGTTGAGAAGGGCGGGGTAGAAATACTGTAAATAAATAAATAAATAAATAAAATCACCCCAAAGGGGACTTGGGGCGGCTAATTAAAATAATCTGTCTAAATCCACCAATCAATAAGCGATAAACCATGTTCTCAAATCTGTCATCATCAGTCCCAATTCCAGGTAAAGTGCTGCATTGAGTTACTGTGCAAAGGCCTGGTCCCATAACCAAGATTTTACCTTCTTCCTAAATGCCAGGAGGGATGGGGTTGATAGTATTTCGCTTTGAAGTGCATTTCACAGGCCGAAGGGGGGGGGGGGGCACATCTGAGAAGGCCCTGTCTCTCATCCCCACCAGCCGCAGTTGAGATGCTGGCAGGAGCGAGAGCAGGGCCTCCCCAGATGATCTTAGGTTACGAGGTGGGACGTAGAGGCAGATGCGTTCGGACAAGTAAGCTGGGCCAGAACCGTGTAGTTGAGATGGTGACGGGGTATAAATAAAGATTATAATTATTATCATAATTATAAACAGGTTAACAATAAATATAATAATAATCACAACTATTGCAATGTCCATTTGTTTGATGATGCCAAGTAAATCTGGGAACTGCAGAGAAATTTATTATTTTCAGGCAGAAAGCTGCCCTAGCGCCTCAGCAAACTCCAAGACCGAGGATCCATAGGGCTTTTCCATGGCAGTTTCAATGGAATGCTGTATTTGTGAAGTTCAATGGCCTGACCTTCCAAATTGCTGACTCAGATAATTCCTTTCATCCAGTAATGGCAGTATACCAAAATTAGATTATAATCATGTTAAGGGATACCTTCATTGGTTTTATAGCAAACTACAGCTTCCAAGGTTGCTTTTATACTTATTTTATGTGGCTTCACTATAAGGCAGTGGAGAGTGCTTTGTATTACAGGCAGCACCATTAAGCATTTAGCTTCCTTTCAGAGTATCTAAAATGACAATTGCAGTTAATCTTGTTAAATAGAAAGTGATGGGTACCTGGACTTTAATTATTTTGTTTTTGTCCTTGGGACACTTAAGATGCTAAATATTAATTATCATTTCCTGTAGATGCTCTGGAGATTTGGGAAATTCCTCAGAAGAGGGTTTTGATAGCAAACCCTTCTACATTTCGAAGATGAAAGCTGAGCCATGTGTGGCCAAACAATATTAGAGTGTGGTCCAGATGGCAAATGGCTGCAGCAGTTTGCTTTTGTCCCTCTTCTTATCTCTCCCTAAACTGAGTTAATTGAGTTAATCTACTTTTGTACTTTGAATTCAGTTTGAATAGAAGTCAGTTATAAAAGGAAAAAGTAATAGAGAAGAGTAACTGGGACTTTCCTTGCCAGTTCTGAGGGTATGTGTCAGGAGGGTGGGGAAGAAAGGCCCAATTGGGTGAGAATCTGGATACTCAGCCATACATTCTATTAACTTCACTAGGATTTGGTTTGGTAAACCATTGTGCTGGCAGGAATGCTGACTGAAAAGTCAACGGTTTGAATCTGGGGTGAGCTCCCAGCTACCAGCTCCAGCTTCTCACGCAGGGACATGAGAGAAATCTCTCACAAGATGGTAAAACATCAGGATGTCCCCTGGGCAATGTCCTTGCAGATGGCCAATTCTCTTACAACATAAGCGACCTGCAGTTTATCAAGTCGCTCCACACACACACACACACACACACACACACACACACACACACACACACAAGAACCCTTGGATTTGATTCCAAAGAAGTAAGCTTAAGATTGGCACCCTTTATTTGTTGTGTCATCTGCTTTACTTTCCCTACTTAATTCTTCAGTTTCACTGACTAAATATTTGGAATACTTTACTATCAGTAATTTTGTATGTAGCTACACTCGGATGATAGGAAGGAATTATATAACAGTTTAAAGAACAAACAACATTTTAAATTCAGTTTATTAAATAAATGGGACAAGTTACTGAGCACACATTCCAGTTATCTAAATATTTGATTATGTGATGACAAGCGACAGCAGTGATTGGTTCCCTCATGAAGAATTTCTTATTTCAGGGATTCCTAGAAAACTGTATCATTTGTTTAGGATTCCTTACCTAGCTGTTCTCAAAACTCAACTAATTAAGCTGTATGTTCATCAAAGTATAAGTAATACTTTAAGCTGAAAACAAGTATATAAGTAGAAACTACAGTACTGAATGTGATAAAGAAGTATTTTACCCAGTTAATAGTTATGATTGGAAAATAATGAGAAAACCTCAGGAACCCTTTCCTCTGCACTATTATAACACTGTGGCTCTACTTTAACTGCCGTGGCTGCGCCCTGTGGACTCCTGGTATTTGTCCTTTGGAGAGGCACTAGGGTGCTTCAACTGGAAATTATAAGTACTCTTTTCCAAACTGTAATTCCTAGTATTCCATAGGATATTGACATGGCAGTCAAAGTGGAATCATAGCACTATGGTTATGTAGTGTGAAAGGGCACCAAATTAGGTTTGTCACGTTGCCTTTTTCAGCTTTAGCATTTAAATTTTACTTCAGATGCGGAGACTGCAAATTATAGGATATTTGTACTTTTCAACCTGGTAGAGTTAAATTATACTTTAAAAGATTAGACATATGGGATGGTGTGGTGTGCTATCGCTATTCAAAAATCTAATGAAGCATATATATTCATTAGGTATCATAGCAGGAGATTCAAAGTGGCTGTAACAGCAAACACTGTGAACTTATGTACTGCAAAGAATTTCTGGTACTGAGAATGTCCTGTGCTGGATGGTCTCTCGTATCATTTTCATCACACTGTTCATGCCAAAAATAGGCTGTATAATTGGCCTCTAAATGTTGTCTTTTGAGGATAACACTTAAGTTGTTTCTAGCCAGAGAGCACAAAGACCTTCAAATCTCCCCCTTTAATTACTGTCATTGGAGTTCCATGGCCAAGAGAGAACTACTCTTAACTACGTAATGGCATGGGAATAAGTTTTGGTATTTTCTATTTACCGCTTTACTTATTCTGTGCTACATTTTCCCTACTACATTACCTCCTTTCATTAGGATTAGCATTGTGTTCCTTTTGGATGAAAGTCAAGTCGAGGAAGAGTTGAGTAGTCTTGTCTTTTTTCTGCCCTTCTCCATGCAATGACCCCACCATTTCCTTGGCTTTTTTTTGCTACATACCAAACCAAAATGTCAATTTTATTGTTTTTAAGCCTGAGCTTAAGTAGATGACTAGGGGTGGGATGAATAAGTCTCTGCTTATTATCATGTTCATCTAGAATGAGTCCTGCTGTTCTAGAATTTACTTGCCCATAGATTCTGAGATCACTACATATTATATAACACAATTTGATTAATCTTCTACAGTTGCAGAACAGACACTTTGTAAAACTTTATTCAGCACTATAATAACTTGGTAGATGGAAAAAATAGATGTGCAGGTGGGCTGTACAAGTGTGGAACTTAAATTGCCTGTTACTAGCAGTGAATAATTACAGGAGTTGTTCTCTAAAATGTCTCTTCTAAATCCACTGACTGAACTTGTACTCTTCTCTTTTCTTTTCTGCAGGCTCTTTCATGTTGGTGAATACCTCTGGAAGGATTGGACAAAGAGCCCATCTTTTGCTACCACACCTTAAAGAAAATGATACCCATTGTATTGATTTCAACTTTTATGTTTCTAGCAAGAGTGGGTCCAGTCCTGGTATATTAAATGTTTATGTGAAAGTCAACAATGGTCCATTTGGTAGCCCAGTGTGGAATATGTCTGGAGCTCCAATAGGAACCTGGAACAAGATTGAATTGGCAATCAGCACCTTTTGGCCAAACTTCTATCAGGTATTTTTTGTTTTGTTCTAATTTTTTTGTTTATTTGTATGGAGCAGGTTGAAAGAAACATTTGGTCTTTATTATTGCCTTCCTTGAATGAAGTAATTTTCTTATTTCTTTCTATTAATAACAATTATCTACTTGGGTCATTTGATATATTGAGCAGTGTTCATTTCTTTCTGTATTTTTTTGACAGTAATGTGCAGTCCTGCAGCTAAGTTTTGAAGAGTAGAATAAAAACATGTCAAAATAAAACAATAGCTTAAGTTTAGCATCCCTTTAATATAGCATATCCTCTTGAACATAAGTGACTACAAATGCTGACCAAAATAAAAGTAAATTTGATGAAGATCTATTTGAAAGTAACCCTGAATAGTTAGGTCAAAAAAGCAAGGTAGAATTGGCTTGGTGTACATCTATCATTAAAGAAGACTATATCTTGAAAATCTGTGTCTTGAATCAAATTCAGAAAATTCCATTATCTGGGAGATAAACCGCAGGAGTTACCTCAGCCAGCCAAATACAAAGAAGAATGGCAGGGAACCAAAGTATTTGAATGTATGGGGACTGAACATAGAGTCAGAATTTAAACCAATTCAGTATCCCTGGAAGACTTGTACTAGGTGACTTCTTGTAGTTCCTGACTTCCATAGTTGAGCCCATTGAGGGAGGTAAAGAGTTAATGTGATGTTTTAAATGTTGGAATCTCCAATAGTCTGCCCTGATATATTCTTTGTGCCTAAATGATCCTGATGGAATGAGACAGATTGAATTTACTACATTGCACCATTCTGAGTACATTACAATTATTCAATAGGGATATAACAAATGCAGTTATTCAGAAGGGATATGGGAAAAGCAAATGTCATAAACTATAATGGAATGATAAACTATAATGACAGATCATTAGTGATGCCAACCTAGTTTGAGTCAAAGATGCACCTAACACCTGGATATCCAAAAGCAATTCCAACATATATTATCCCCTATCTAAAATACACTAAATTCATATTTGAGGTGAACACTTCTCTAGATAAGACTTCAGTTTCTTTGCCCCCATCCAATTCACCTCAAGCACCCATTCAGCATTTCAGTGGTCTCTCTGGAGTTTTAAGAAAGGAGGCTGAGGATCTGAGGGACTGAAAAAAATGCAATACTTGTACTGCATATGAAATCTCCAGGGTACCCTCTGGCCACCTGCTTCTGCCTTGTGAGTGAGCAGGAATGCTACATCAGCCCCCTCAACAACAGAAGCAGGAAGCTAGCGGTATTAGCTAGGAAATTTGGAGGATTTGGGATCTCCAGATAAGTCTCAACCTGTCTGTAATGATGTTGATTATTTGTGTGTAAATGTTGTGTGACATGTGTTAAAATGTATGTTGTTTTGAATGTTCTATGGTTTGTTTCTGTGGGTGAAACAGAAGGGAGGCATGGCAGAAGCTTAGAAGAGCTGTCGCCATGGCAACCAGGGCTAGAGGCTAGTAGAATGTTCAGGTTTGAATTCTACAGTTGGAAAAGAGCGGGAAGCCAACTGCCAAATGAGAGGGGGAGGAGTTATGTTCTAGTTTAGAGTGTCCTAAGGACTGAAAGAGAACGGTCCAGTGTTAGTGTGTGTCTTAAGGTCTGCTAGTGAGCAGTCCAGTTAAAGGGTATAGAGACCCTAGTTAAAGTTGCAGGGGTTTATAGAGGTTTAGTGGAAACCCTATAATAGGTCCCCATTGTGTTATGTAACAGAAAAAGTTGTGCCTCTAAGGAAGTTTGAAACCAACCAAGATTGTACCCATTTGTGTCAAAATAAATTGTTTGCATCTTAACAGGAAAACACCTCTCCTGATTCTTTTATTGGTGGTGGCCCTCAAAGTCAGTGGTCAGCCGGATAAATGGTGGCAGCGTGGTCAAGTGGTCACTGAGAAGTTTTAAAACTCCAGTCAGTTAAATGGTGAAGGGGTGAGACAGTACCCTGCCAATAAACGTGAAGTTGCTGAGGTAACTTCGAGGTTTCCTTGGATTGGAGGTCAGCAGTGTGGACATAGAAAGATTGTCCAGTCTGAGGCCGGTCAGGAGGTGGAGTGGTCACATATTGGCGGCAGCGGTGGGATCTTTAAGAGAGGGTCCACCCTGTCCAGCCGGTTGATTTGAACGTAGCTTCACCGCACTGTCCTTTATCATGATTTCTAAAAACTCATGTGGAACTCCCAGTGTTAAATAGAATTGACACTATTGAGTGCACAATCTGCCACATTTCTATAGATACCATGTTATATTTCACTTCTATATATACACAGTTTCTTCTGAAGTGCTCCTCAGAATGAATGCCCTTTTGATCATACTTATTGTCTGCTTTCAGAATATTTGTTGTAACTAATAATTATTTTGCTAAGCTATGTACAACATAAGAGTAGCCTTCATGTTTAAAAAAGCTATTTGTAGGTTAATTATTGTTCATTTAAATACAATCCCTTACCTATGGTAATACTTTCTCTTTTTATTAATTTTATAGCTAATAGTTGTTCTAATTACTCTCACTTGAAGATGGCCTTACCAGAATTTAGTTGTGCACTAGTAACTTTGTATGTAGGGGAGGGTCATGTTCTAGACCAGGGGTGGGCAAACCGCGGCCTGGGGGCCGGATGCGGCCCTTTGGCCGATTCTATCTGGCCCTCCTAAGAGTCCTTGGCTTGCCTCCCCTGCCTGGCCTCTGCATAAAACTCTCCAGAGAAGGGGACTACAAGGAAGCTTTATTTTATTTTAGTGGTTTTTATTATTATTGTATAATAATTTTATTATAATAATAAAATAATATAATTAATATAATATAATGTTACATTATATATTATAATTTCAATATATTATAATGTCTATATATATACTATAATATAATTATGATATTAATACTAATGTATGAATATTTCTTGATATATTAATATGTTAATATTAATGATGTGTAATACAGTATATGGTAAATATAGTAAGTGAATAAATAAATAAATTATGTAGATTAGCATGTACCGTAGTTCCGCCTTTAGGTGCGGCCCTCCATAATAGTTTTTGGCTCTCATGTGGCCCCTTGGAAAAAATAGTTGCCCACCCCTGTTCTAGACTGTCCAACCAGAACACATCATTACAAAAGAGGGTAGAGAATTGCATAAAAGTTTCATGTACTATTTCATATATTCAAATTAAAAATGAGTACTGTAATTTAAATAGAAATACTATACATATCACTCTATTAAGAAAGAGTAACCAATGTGTTACTCAGTTTGCTCTGACATTTCTTGTTGTTCAAGAACAATTTGAAGGGTCCACTGTTTTCTGTTTTCAGGACTGTTTATCTTTAAGGTTTGGACTGGATAAATCTCAAAGAGTGGATACTTCGAAATAAAGGATTGTCTTTCAGATAGTAGGACTCCTTTCCTTTACTACCACTGTCAGACCAGAGTAATCATTCTTATTTCAGATTATTTTATAGTGTGAAATGAGTCCAAAAACGTCTTTAAAATAAAATTCTATTTCTGCAAAATTATCAGTTAGACAGCTCCACAGTTTGCATGGTACCCCACTGAGTTCAGTCTGCTCAACGTCTTGTATTCTTAGCTCCATATACCCCACGCTAGCAAGTTTGCATTCCTTTGAAATAAACAACATACTCTCACTTCCAAAACCATTATATTTTAGTTTAGATGGAGTAAAGCAGGTTTTAGAAAAGTAGCCAGATAAATAACACTTCTGCTTTGTAATCCAAAAAGTAAGGCAACACCAAATTAAAGAGATATTATGCAGGCAGTTCTTGAGTTTCAAACATCTGAAATTACGAGCAGGGGTGAAACAAAAACAGTGAGAGGAAATCTATCCTGTCAGAGTCATTGTGGTAAAAGAGTGTCTCAATGGAAGGTTTATCCCCAGTACTCGTTTCCATGAATACCCAAAATTTTCTAAAACCAATTGTTAAGGAACAGAAAGTGAGGCATGGATAGCAAAACAAACGTGACGGAGGTATTAACCCTTCCCTTGGCTATCTAAAACTTTTTAAAAAATGTCTGCAGTTCCACTTAAAAATGTGCCTGTTCTGACTAAGATACAAAATCAACTTAAGAACAAACCTACAGAATAGAATGATCTTTTACGTAGCTTGGAGACTGCTTTCACATAGTTTTGCCTGTGTGCTTTAATTGAATTTGGCAAGTGTCAGGGGTTGGGGGGGGGTACACTGTGCCTCTGCAAAACCTTGGGGAACTGTGCTTTCCCATCATCTTCCATTGTATCCCCTAATCCTAAATGTTTATAAATTATTAGCTTTCTCTGCTATTTTTTTTTTAAATTATGGACTGTTTTAGCTCCAGGAGAAACCTGAAAGCAATTTGAGAGTTTATAGAGAGTTGTGAGATGCATTTTCAGAAAACAAATTAAAATATATCAACTACCATATTTTATTGCATAATAGTCACACTTTCCCCCATTTTGGATGTGGGAGGGGGGTGCAATTATTATGTGGAGAAATACAGCTAGGTGCAGTCGAGTGAGGCCTATGTTGTGTATTTCATTGCACAAGAAAGGATACAGTCTTAATTCAAGGGTTTGAACCAAATCACTAATGATGTATCAAGGATCTAAACTGTATTGTCAAATCCAGCTAAGTCCCCCAAGGTTTTTTTTAATTGAATAGCTAAAATCAACCAGAAATCTCCGCCAAATCCTCCAATTTGTGCAAATATAGAAAAAAAACCTTTAACCCTCCCTCCCTCCCTCCCTCCCTCAAAAGCTCCATACCCCACTGAAATACCTGGATTGCCCTCTAATTCCCCTTCAAAATAGTGACAAGCAGTGGCACAGTATCACTTCCAATGGCCATTTTTGAAGTAGAAATTGAAGGATAACAGAGTATGTGGGCACTCTCAGGTGAGGATGCAGCCTAAGAATGGGAAGGGGTGGAAAATTGTCATCCTCTCTTCCTCCTCCAAGCAGTCACTTCCTACTGCTTTGGAGGTTCTCTGGACATACTGCTGTAATGAAGTCAGCTAAGAGACACGTATAACAGGTTCATGTTCTAAAATAGTGCCTTAGGAAGAGGTATATTGCCAACAGACATAAACAGACGCTCGAGTCGTCATATCAATGAGATGCAGTCACCACTATGAAAATACTGACGGAGATTCCATGAATAAAAATAGAGCAGAATATTGACTCCAACTGGTGAGAGATTTACTGTGGAGCAACACATGCCCTTGTGGAACGAACAGTTTCTGAATCTTGGGCCTTGAAAAATAATCCAGTTATAACCAGCTACAAACAGGTTCATTATTACGTGATTCCAATTCTCAGTCTTGTTGATCATAAATCATTTTCATGTAGGTGAGCTAGTTAACATATTAACTTCATAAATCCTTCTTTAGAAACTTTAGTGAAAATCCGAAAGTGGGATACGTGCAGAAATGTAGCCACGCAGAACTGCTGGGCAGAGGAGAGATTCAAGAGGATGCACATAGGAGGACAAAGAATTGTGGCTTGTTTGGGGATTTTTAAATGGGATTACTTTCATGCTTGATTCACATAATTGTATTAACTCACCATATCGATATTGGTAAATTCATTCTATGTTTCAAGTATATTTTATGAATTAAAATGTGTGATTAGGTACAATTCACCTTTGGACAACAGGAATTGTAATTGCTTAGTCAAAACAAAGGCAGGAATTTACTAAGTGAGGTCATGTATTGAAAGCAAATCTATTTATTCCCTTTGTTCTATGGAGCTGACAAGTTATCTCTGCCAGCACATTTTCAGCAGTAAGCATTTAGGGTGGCAAGCAACCCCCCTCCCCGCTTTGTTCTCATAGAGAAGGGGGAAGTGGTAAGAATGAAAAGCTAATTTTGCTCTTCACTGAAGCAGGGAGGATCAGGGACAGTGCAATGTTAAACCGCTTCCCTGTTTCCTGTTTGGCAGGCATTGAGGAATAGTCTGATGTAAAACATCTCTCAGGCAGACATCCAGCATGGCTTTTCATGAACAAATGAAATCTGTGTTTTTAACCAGTTGGTTCCAGACTGATAAGGCAGCAAAATAAAGTCTAAGGAATCAAAGGACTATCGTATTCGGTACAGCTTGCTGTGCAAGAATGTTATTTTGACTAATGTGCTTCATGTGTTGCATTCAAGATGTTGTGCCAGCTGTGATGAAATGTAAAGTTGACAGCTTAGGGTGAATGTTTTAACATTTTTAAAAGCTGGGAACTAATCCTGTGGAAAATGAAGGAAAAGGTGGACATTATTTTTGCACAAGCCACATAACATTATAGGATTTCTTTCCGTTTTATTATCTTATATAATACTGATATTCACTCACATGTAGAAACATACTTTCTAGTAAATGTAATGCGCAAAGGACTGATTTTAGTTGCTGCTTTAGAAAAGTTTTAAACTCAGCCAGCCAGAAAATACATCTGTAGCCTAGTCTGTGCTGATGGAGCATAACATCTTGAACTTTGTCTTGGTTGAAGATTGCTGTCCCAACTCACAGAGACTGAAGACAGATTCTTATTTTTCAGAGTTGAAAAATATGATACAAGCGTTGTGTCCTCTGGTGTACATATCAATTTCCTTTGGTTTACTGTCACTCCCATTCAAATAGATTTAATATGTTTTTGAAACACAAAAAAAACGAAAAGTAATGGTGACTGTAAGAAACACCTGAACATGACAAGTAATGGGGCTTGTGTGTTAGTCCACTTTCCAAGTTTCTATTACCCTTCTATCACAATTTAGCATATTTTGCAAGTAGACTTTCTAAACAGTTACTTTTCTATAATAAGTGAATTGGTTGAAAAATTTAAGCCAGTCAGCTTGGGAAGGTTTGTTTGTTTGTTGTTGTTTTTTTTGCTGAGGGCAGGATTATGCATAGCCCTTATGGCTGCTGGAGGAGGGCTGGCCCTTCTTGAATCTTTTCTGCCCAATGATAGTACTCATCAGTCTTAAAAGTAGAGTGTCTGGAGTCAGACTAGCTCCAGTTTATTCTGAATATGAATTGGTTTTTGGATGAAGTTTACTTTGGTTTGTGTCTTAAGCAGGGCCGTAGCCAGGATTTTGATTCGGGAGGGGCTGAGTTTGATTTGGGGAGGGCTGAGTCTGAGTAATAGAGGGTCTACCCTAGCAAACCTTTTGTATCATTATCCCAATACCCCCATGCATATTAGATATATTGAGCATGGCGATCAGATCATGATATGAATAAACATAACAGTTTAAATAATGTACCAGTAAGGCCTTCTCACGGACCACCCTGAGAATGGGGGGAGGGGGGCTGAAGCCCCTCAACCCCCCCCCCCCCCGGCTACATGCCTTGTCTTAAGTCAAATAGAAATTTAAAGACGGATACCAGTACTTCCAGTAGTCTTGGAAGTGCCCAAAGGCCAGCACAGATCACAAAGCACCTTCCAAAATTGTTGAATTCATCAGTATCATTTAACAGTTTTCCTTTGTGTGGACTTTCTGGGACTTCTAGACAATTAACATAGGTAGGTTCATATGCAATTGTTACAGCAATTAAACTAGGGGTGCAAACTATCTGAAGGACCATATTATCTGATATAAATTTACCCAGGCACAGGAATCTTCAGGAATATACTTCTGCCTCCTTTACAATCTGAAGTGGAAAGGGCTTCATCTAGATGTATTTAGGTCCAGTGTTAGCCCAGGAGTCTCAAGAAAGATGGCAACCTCTAAAAGAGGGTCAAAAAAGATTGATTCCCTTTTCCACAGTCTGTGAGTGAAAGGGTGGTAGCAGGAACAAATAAGTATGATTTTTCTTCCTTTGAAAAGAAACAAAAAGGGACATAAGAATAAGAATTTATATCCTGCCCTATTACCCTGTGGGGACTCAGGGCGGCTAACAAACATAGAAAGGCAAACATTCAATTTTGACCAAACCTGTGCCACAAGAAATAACACTAGACATATGAATAGAAGGCTGAGTAACAGAGAGATCTGAATCCTTTTATACTAAAACCCCATTGGGTTGTGGTACTAAATTTAATATAGTGATTCCCCACCCCCATCCCTTTTTAAGCAAGCTATAAAATACCTTCTATATTTATGTTAAGACTACTGGAAGCTTAGACATTTGACATCATTGTATTCTAGTCATTCTATGCTGGCTGCTGTTTATCCATTTGTGCCAGTAATCTCAGATCATTTCTCAACGATTACTGGAAGCTGGAAGGAAATGCTTAGTGCCACTCTACTGTATTCTAGGGATTTTCCTTTTATTCCTAGACAATAGCTCTGAAGAATGCTAGGGACTTATAATGTGCTGGGGGTTGGTGGGGAGAAGCTGCTATTTCAAAATCCATATGCTAATTACTTCCTGTATTACAAAACAGTGGGATGGTGATGTCCATCACTTCTGTTTCACCTGTGTTCTTTTCCCTTCTCTGCATTGTATATGCCTCTTTGTACAGGCATACAACGAAACCTCTGAACTTGAATCTTATATATGTATTTAAGGAAATAGTAGATCCCTCAAAAACTAGGAATTCAGTTGCTTCTTTATTCTTTGGATAAATAATATAATCAGCATTTTACCAAGGGAAAAAGAATTACAGAAAAAAGGAGTGCTTTGATACTGGCCAATATCTTACTTTTGGGTTGGCTGGCATAAAGCTTTACATGTGGGATTATGCATTAAAATTTCTGTGCATAATTCTTACACTGAAGGATGAAGTGATGCATCTGAATGCACATCCAAATACACAAGCAAATGCACAGCATATATATGCATCTGCATGCAGAAAGTTACCACATTTCCAATTACATTTCCATAATCTTGAACTAAACTGAACAAGAATATTTAGTTCCGAATGGGAATTTAACACATTTTTAAACAGCAACAGAATTTCAGCCCCTGACTTCTAAATGAGCTATAGTAGTGTGCTGAAAACATAAAGTTATTGGGGGGCTGTTTGGCAGCATTAAAAACGATCAGACAGTCCACCCCAGTTCAATAAATTTCATTTGTTACAAAATGTATTTCGCTCCTGTGACATATAATTGATCACATGGGAGTTCCTCGGCTGTGTAACTACCTACCAAGCGATGCCAGATCTGCCCCCTCTCTGTAGTCCTTTAGGAGGCTGGTGAAGACCTGGATGTGGAACCAAGCCTTCCCAGAATAGGCTGACATGGCCTATTGTTTGAATGTATGACCACACTTACAGATTGAATGGAATTGTTTTAATGGTGATGTGGTTTTATGCTGAGTTAAAAAATGTATTTCAATATGTTGTTGTAGTTGTTTTTAAATTGTATAGCATTGAATTTTTGCTGTTATGCCGGTCTGAATCCCTCGATAGAGGTGAGAAGGCCAGGGTACAAAAAAATTAAATAAATAAATAATAAATTGTGAGGTCTTCTTGTTCATCAGATCTCTGTGAAATATCTCTTAAACTTCTTCTTACTAATAGGACTTCCCATGGTCAAAACCTGGCCAGGACAAAAAAAAACTTCCTTCATTTTCCATTTGTACCCATAGAGAAATTTCTAGTATTACCAAATACAGGGAGTTCTTGTATTACAGTACTAAGGTTATCTGCATTCACCTGGCTCCAAAGGGTTCCCTCCTTCCTCTTCCTCTTACTGGCCATCTTAATCAGAGGTCGAACTGGAGTTCTGGCAAGGTCTGGTTCCATGGTTCAGGATGTCGAGGACACGTCAATAATAAAGGATGGGAAAGTCAATAATAAAGGATGGGAAAGTCTGGATGGGAAAGTCCACTCAACCCTGGGAACTCATGGTGATCCTGAGGGCCAGACTTCCAGTCAGCTTCTCCACTCAGTCACCAAGCCGGACACCTAGTTTGCCTTGATAAGGGCTCTACGGTCATTCTCTGGGCTCACCCAGGGATGGCATTGAAACTATTGCCTCAAGCCAAAAAGATAAACAGGCAAAATGTTCTGAGTGATTTCAAATCAAGAAGAGTTTATTGAAAATACAGGATTACAGTTTAAAAAAAGATAGTTTGCAAGCTGTAGTGCTGGTCCTTTAAACTGAAGGGGACCCTGAAGCCGTTTTGACCCAGAGGTTTTATACTCTTTCCTGACTGGGATCAGTTCATTGGCTGTTCATTTTTTGTTACTGTAAGATAAAAATGGGGGATTAAAAAAAATCCTACACTTCTGGGGGTTTTGAGATGAAAATGCCATGTATTTTAATTTTATAAAAATCAGAACTGAAGTTCTTTTTTTAGGTAGAAAAAGAGATCATTGTGTATTTGTATGCAGACTTATTGGAAACAAAAGTAGAATTTTGTGAGGTGAGGAAATGTCATTTGTCCTCGTGGACAACAAGTTAAACATGAGCCAACAATGTCATGTGGTGGCAAAAAAAAGCCAAGGGGATTTTGGTCTGCATAAATAGGAGTATAGTGTCTAGATCCAGGGAAGTCATGCCAACCCTCTAGTCCAGCTTAGTCAGACCACACTTGGAATACTGTGTCCAATTCTAGGCACTGCAGTGGAAGGGAGATGTTGACAAGTTGTCTGGAGGAGGGCGACTAAAATGATCAAGGGTCTGGAAAACAAGCCCTATGAGAAGCGGTTTAAAGAGCTTGGCATGTTTAACCCGAAGAAAAGAAAGCGGAGAGGAGACATGATGATGTATAAATAGGTGAGAGAAGTCATAAGGAGGAGGGAGCAAGCTTGTTTTCTGCTGCCCTGGAGACTAGGTTGTGGAACATTGGCTTCAAACTACAGAAAAGGAGATTCCATCCGAAGATTAGGAAGAACTTCATCACAGTGAGCGCTGTTCAACAGTGGATCTCTCTGCCCCAAAGTGTGGTGGAGGCTCCTTCTTTGGAGGCTTTTAAACAGAGACTGGATGGCCGTGTGTGTGTGTGTGTGTGTGTGTGCTTTGAATGCAATTTTTCTGCTTTTTGGCAGGGGGTTGGACTGGATGGCCTACGAGGTCTCTTCCAACTCTATGATTCTAGGGTAAGTACAGCTTTACAGAAGTTGGCCTGGATCATGCAAGGATTTGTAAGTGAAGTAGGGTGGGGAAGGAAACAGTCAATGGGATTCAGGATTTCATTTATTTAATTTGTAAATTGAGCATAGTTATAAATCTACACCACTGCCCATATTTCTCCACTAGTAGCATCACATAGCCAAACCTATGACCACACAATAAAGTGTCCCTTTTGTTCCACGCAAACATGGATTTCCTTCACCAAATAATTCTGCAACTCTGTCCTTCCATCTTAGCGAAAAAAATCTTATTCTACCTGCTACTCCCGTTAACCCAACACTAACACTTTTTTCTATCATTAAATTGGGAAGACAGCTCACTTGAGGAATTTGAAGAAGACAGCACAACCTTCTTAAAAGTACCTGCTGGTATCATGCCCCAGGTGATTTGTTCCAGGTGAGAGGGATGAGAAAAGACTGCCTTCGCTTGTGCTCTTTTTATAGCTTTGTAGACAAGAAGAACATTTCCAAAAAGCGTTGCTTGGATTTCATAGCAGCTTTGTGTTTATAACAGCCTGTGTTTCTCCTCCCTCACAACCTTTCCTTAGTTTGTTCTCCCATGTTCATTTGAGCAAGTCTGCCTATTTCTATTATATTATAAATTGGCAGTCATCTTTAAAAGCAATACAGAGAACAGTACTGGTTCCTTATAACACTTGAAATATAACAAAGGATTTAATCATGTAGTTTTGATCCTCTCCTTTTTCAAATTGTCACTAGTCTAAAAGAATATGAATAACATGTAGAAAGATAGAAATACACCACAACCTGCTTTCCCATGGATTCTGAACACACCAAAATATAATCCTGGAAGCGTCTGTAGCCTGCTATAGATCCTCCAGTGTGATTCTGTGGTATATTTCCTGGGTTCATTGTGTAAGGTTCATTATTATCCATGGTTTCCATGGGGAAGGGAAGGTGTTTTGAAACGTATCCACACATTTAAGAGTTGTATTGTAATACAGATTTCAGGACTTTTTTGTGAAGGTGGATGGATGGATGGGATTGTAAAGGTAATGTAACCAAATACTTATTGCACATTTATGTGTTTGCAAAGCAAAGGAATGCATGTTGCTGTTGTAAGATGCACTTTCGCAACTCATTTTCTTCTGTTGATCTTATGAGCCAGGTAGTGAATTGCTTAGTGATACAGGTGTGAGTGATTTGCCTTCAAATACAGAAACAGCTTGCTGTGTTGTTTTATGATCTTACTTATAAGCATTTGGCAACTTCTTTGACAAGTAGTTCTTACATTTGCAGATCACACATCTTTATTTCTATTGATAGCACTAATCTATAGAACTACCCTTTTTTGTGTTTCAGATAGTTTTTGAAGTAATCACTTCAGGTCACCAAGGATACCTGGCTATTGATGACGTGAAGGTTTTAGGACATCCATGCAGTAAGTGGCTGAACATTATGTTTTGAAATTACTTTATGAGATTGAGGAAATAAATTGGTCACTAGTATCTTTCTGATCTCCCAAAGCATTTATTTCCAGTTTTCCAAAAGGCCTGCCCATCTCTCAGAAGCACATAACTCTTTAGTCTTAAGATGCTGTTCAGTAACGGCGATAATCCAGTTTTGTCCCTGCACTGACAGATATCATTAGACCTCAAAGGGAAATTTTCCTGCACCCCCCAAAGGCAGCAGATCCTCTTGGTCGGATTACTGTAAGTCACTCTATGTGGGGCTGCCATTGAAGATGGTCCGGAAACTGCAGTTGGTCCAATGATCGGCGACTAGGTTGCTAACAGGAGCTGGTTACAGGGAGCGGTCAACTCCCTGGTTTAAATAGTTCCACTGGCTTCCAATAAGTTTCCGGTCCCAATTCAAGGTGCAGGTTATTACCTACAAGTCCTAAACGGTTCAGGACTTGCCTATCTTTGTGATCGCATCTTCCTCGACGAACCAGTACGTACCCTGAGATCATCTGGGGAGGCCCTCCTTTAACTTCCGCCACCATCTCAAACATGGTTGGTGGGGACGAGGTAGAGGGCCTTCTCGGTGGTGCCCCACCCAGCTTTGGTACTCCTTCCCTCGGGAGGTCAGACAGGCTTCGACTTTGTCCACCTTCCATAGGGAATTAAAAACCTGGATGTTCCATCGTACTTTTGATTAGGCAGTTTCTACTAGAGAACTGTTTTGATCCTTTTTAAAGTCCTTCACTTTATTGTGACCCTCCTATCAGCTTACTATGACACTTTTTCTAAGGATATTCCTAGCCCTTGGTCATTTGAATTTTGCACTTTCCATTGGCCCCATTAAGGAAACTTTGCACTCACTTGAATCTGAACCCATTGTTCGACTTCATCCCAGCCGTATGATTGTTTTATGATGATGTTGTAATTATTTTATGTTTTTAATTTATTGTTTTATTGTGTTTGTTTTTATTCTGTATTTTGTGCTTTCCCTTGTAAGCCGCCCTGAGTCCCCTTGGGGAGATGGTGGCAGGGTATAAAGTATTATTATTATTATTAACAGTATTATGGATATTTCAATAAGTTTACACTAAATGTTGTTATGGTATGGTCTTTCAGTTTCACCTGATGATAACAGATCTTCAGATAACCATGATAACAAATATCTATTGCTTTAAAAAAATAATACCATGTCAATTTAAATTTAATTTTTATAAATATTGAAGTGCTTTACAAGAAGATTGGTAAGCTGTTACCTCCTAGGTTTTTCCTTAAGAAGTACACTAGTAATATCAAGAAGATGTATGATATTAGGCCCAAGTAAAGTTTCATATTTAAAAATAAAGTTCACAAATACTTGTTTGGTTTTTAACAATATTTATGTATTTCTGTTAAAACAGCAGTTTATGTAGTTATTTTATTTGTATTGTATTTGAAGTTGTCTATAGAAAACAGAAGTTGATTTAAAATGAGACAAATTAATTTGAGTATCATTGTACTAATAATGTGCTTCTTTCCCCATGCACTTTGATTTCAACAGCGAGTACACCCCATTTTCTGCGTGTCCAAAGTGTGGAAGTCAATGCTGGGCAGTTTGCCACTTTCCAGTGCACTGCTAATGGCAGAACAGTCCAAGGCAATAGACTTTGGTTGCAGGTAATTTTTCTCCACCTTTATTTTCTTTATTGGTTTGACACATTGGAAAATCTATATGATATGGCTACCCTGAAGTCAAAATCCAAAGAAAAGCTATGCACATGTAGAAAGGAACTACATGTGCAGTGGGCAGTTCTGCAAGGAACACCAGCAATGTCCATGTTGCGCTTGTATTTCTGTCTAAATATTCATTATTTAGATGCCTTTGACAAAAACATTATTTTTTAAAAAAAGTAAATTCAGTTAACAACTGTTTTGTCATTCATACAATACTTAAATATTCTTTTGAATATACTCGGATGATGTTTCAAAAGGGTTTTTTAAAAACCAAATTTGCAGCATTAGCTGACATAGATTATTTTTAGTATCTCCATATATGGAGGCATCAGGGAAATTTATATTTATGCTCATTACACATTTTATAAAACATGTGAAAAAAAGAGATAATGCACAGGTATTTTTTCACCAAAGCACCACATTTATACCACTTGTAAATCAAAGTATAGTGATCATTTTTAGATGTGGTCTATTCTGCATATGTATGTGGTATCTGAATATGATATAATACATTTACTATGACTTAGATATATAAGAGTAGAAGATATGTCTTCAATGATGCAATAATTAACATCTCTTGAGGAATATCAAAATCAGCAAGAGTCCAAAAATGGCTACCTTTCCTTTCATTGCTGTGTGCTTGCAAGGAGAAAAACGCTTCATTGCTGCAGTAATTAAGGTTTAATTACTTAGTACTCTGAAACAATTTTGTTCAGAACAGATGTGTGCTGAATTAAAGATAGTATTACTTTTAGCAACATATGTTCACATTACCACCTGATATCTCTGAGTTTTTATAGCACTGTATATGGTGATCAGATATATAAAATTTATATCCATTAGGTTACATTTCTGACTGTTGAATTCTATTGCAGAATTTTTTTTAAGGATTTCATGAACTGTAGTTGTATCATCTTCATTTTTTTCCTGTGTTATACCATGCTAGACCCCTTCCACACAGCTGAATAAAATACTTCATGTTCTGCCTTGAACTGGAATATATGGCAGTGTGAACTCAGATAACCCAGTTCAAAGCGGATATTGTGGGATTTTCTGCCTTCAAATTCTGGGTTATATGGCTGTGTGGAAGAGTCCCTAGAAATTATATTCAGTTGCTTGCCGTGAGCAGATGCATGCTGGATTATCTCATACTAAATGCCACTAGTTGTATAAATGTGGTATAATTATGAAGAAACTTAGATTTGTCAATATCAGACTCAGACATACATGGGCATACACTTGCAATGTCATTTATCTATACCTATGAAATTAATGAAGCTTAAGTGTAACTGTTTATATTAAATTAATAATTACTCTTTAATCACCAATGGATATGTACACAAGTTAATAAAGTTACTTAAGTTACTGTGTTATCTGTTACTTTTTAAGTACTTTTGGGGAAAATCCATTTGACACAATAAATAAGGGAGCCTAAAATCTCCTTTAAAAGCATTATTGGGCTCCTGGAGTAATAAAATAAAAGTTATCAATGTTGTACTTATTATGTAAAAAATGATGGCACTACCAGTTAGCAGTTACTTTCAGAAAAAAATATTATTTTCCCCTCGCTACCCCCAGAATGAATATTTTATAGTTAACATTATTTTTGCAATACTGAACCCATAAACTCTGGAAGATAATCATATATTTGCTAGCAATGATGACAGTTCACTTATTTTTAAGAAGCTTGTGATTATTATGCAGAGCATGTAATTATATTTTTAAAGGAGCCAGCCACTTATTCCTTTGACGACCCTACAGGACATCTACTTTTCTTTAGTTAGCATTATAAGACAGAGAGTGTTTTACTCTTTGCTCCACTTTGTCCATCAAAATCTCCTGCCCACCCAGTATCTGCCGCTATCGTTTTGACTTGCTATGTCTAGACTCTAGAGTAAAGTAGTACTCTCTTCGGCATCTTGTCTTAGTTAGGAATGAAGTCATCCACAGCAAAGGTAGTCAGTTACTGTCTAGAGTTAACAAACGTGAACCACGTTTTTGCAGTATTTTTGTCTCTGGAGTTGGGAGAAAAATGCAGTGGAAAGCTCACATGGCCAGAAAGCCAACATTCATTTGGTGTGTTTGCTATGCAAGATCAACAGATGATGGGTAGTAGGCTTTATGCAATACAAACAGTGGTGTGATTGAAAAGAAAGACTAGAAAATGGTAACTTAGAGATAGTTTCATTATAAAGCAGTTTCTCTGCCCTGGGTTTTTTGTTTATCCTGATACTGGAGCAGTAGACATGTCCAAGAAAATGTTTTTAACAATCTGTGTGTCCTTGACCAAGTTCACTTTTCAGCAAATTGTATTTCTTATCATTGTTACGCAACGTACATTTTTCTGAGAATTTCCCATCCCCTTCTACTGATATTGGGATAAATATGCATTTTTCTTATGACTGGAATGCAGGAAAATGAAAATGGATCAGGTTCCACAGACTGTTGTTGTTGTTGTTGTTGTTGTTGTGTGTGGCCTCAAATATTTTTTGATTTACGGGTACCTTATAAGAAGGTTCTTTTTGCTCAACTTGCCTTCCTCTGAGGCTAAATGTGACTTGCCTAAAATCACCATTGGGGTTTCCTGTTCTCCAGAAGTCATAATGCAGCACTCAAATACTATACCACACTGGCTATTTTTCACAAATTATAGACGGGTATATTAGCTAGAAGTTGTTTCTAATGCATACAAAGCTACATACATACATACATACATACATACATACATACATACATACATACATACAAAGCTCTAAATAAATCAGACCTAGTGAACTGGAGAATACTGCTTTGGCCCATATTGAACCTTCCAAAAAAACCAAGGTTGTGAAAGGCTGGATTGTTGAGTAAATGAGGTAGAGCTTTCTCTGTAGTGTCACTTTGAAGTGCTACCCAGTGGTAGTCATGCTGGATCCAATTCTTCTGAGTTCTGATGGGAGCAATGAAGATTGTGTTTGTGTGTGGTTTTCCCCCCTCTTTGTTCTTTAAAATTAAGAATCACTGCTCTGGTTGTTTTAGTTGTAGGCTATTTGGAGAAAGGTTGTATTTGTTTATTGAATGTTTTAAATTATTTTATTCTTTATACCAGGGGTGTGCAATTACCGGCCCTCCAGGTGTTTTGGACTTCACTTGCAATGTCATATATCTATACACCTGGAGGGCCGGTAATTGCCCACCCCTGCTTTATATGTCATTTTGGGGGCCTTGCAGCAGACAAAAATATATATGCTATATACCTTAAAAATAATTAATTAAAGGTGCATCTACACTGTAGAACTAATGCATTTCAACACCGCTTGAACTGCCATAGCTCTACACAATGGAATCCTGGGAGTTGTAGTCTTACAGGGTTTTAGCTTTCTCTGCCAAAGAATACTAACGCCTCACCAAACTACAATTCTAGGATTCCATAGTATTGAGCCATGGCAGTTCGGATGGTGGTAATCTGCTTTAATTCTGCAGTGTAGATCAGAGGTGGGCAATTATCGGCCCTCCAGGTGTTTTGGACTTCAACTCCCAGAAATCCCAGCCAGTTTACCAGCTGTTAGGATTTCTGGGAATTGAAGTCCAAAACACCTAGAGGGCTGGTAATTGCCCACCCTTGGTGTAGATATTTCCAAAGTCTCAACATAAATAACGTATTGACTTTTCCTGTCGTACATATTGAATTGCCTACAATCATACAAGGGGTTCCATTTAAGCTTTTTATTTTATGACTGCACTATACAATATTTACCAGTTCTTGTTTGAATAATATCTGTTTCTCATTTGCCTAAAAGTACTGGATGGCCAAAGCCATAGATGGAATGGGATTGTGCTCATTAGGGTGGAGCTGGCTCAGGGAAGACAGGGAAGTTAGTTAAGGCAGGTGGACGTTGTAGGAGAAAAGGAGGGAAGGAGTCTCATGTGTTGTCCTTCTTTGTGGAAGTGGATTCACTTAATGTAAAAACTCCTGTTAGGGAATATTTTGAAGGAACTCCAACACACATCGAGTATTATCTAAAGTGTTACAGTATTGTGGTTGTTATCAACTCTTCAGTTGCAAATTGATATATGTTAGTGATCAGATGTGAAGCATTTTGAAGCATGATATGAAATAGTTTATGAGAAAGCTTTATTTAATTTAAATCTGGATGATCTGGCAATGTGAAACACTATTAATCAATGGTTGAGAATATATTGCTTTGATTTAAACCTACCTAACCTACTGTATTTTTCCCATGGGGGAATCGTTCACCCAGGGAAACTGCTGGAGTGCAGCTCTGCCATCATAGATATTAGGTTGGACTCTTTCCAGAATAAAAAAAAATTAACTGAAATGATAAATGGAATTTCTGGATCAGGTAACTGCCTTATTGCATTGTAGGCAATCATAGCACTTAGATCATTTAGTCACTGCATAGAAAGAAAGAAAAAGGAGGAAAGAATCATCTCTCTATGGTAAGTCATCCTAGGTAATGACTTTAATCTGCTCAGCCCTTTTCAGATGAACACTGAATCATGAGATTTGATTATAGCACATCAGATAACACGAAGACAAATTGACACTAACTGAACCAATTCCACCTTAGGTTAAAGTCAGATGAAGGAAATCATGAGTATAATACAGCCTAGTACAAGATCTTTTCCTCCTCTGGTAGTCACCATTATGTCATTATAGAGCTTGTGGATTAGGTTATATCACTGTGAATTAAATGCCTCACTAGCTGCAGTTTTAGTGAAAGCATAGAACACAATTAAATAAAATGATACAGGAGAAGGGTTGCTTACTACTAATAGGCCTGCCACTGGATTATTTTTTTCTGTCTTACATTGGTGAGCAATACTAGGTTTAGGACTAAGTTTGTATGGGAAAACTGAAGAAATACTATTTTACTGCATTCAATATTGGTTTTGTTGTTAAAGGCAATAAGGCAGTGGTTCTCAACCTTTCTAATGCCGTGACCTCTAAATAAGGTTCCTTATGTTGTGGTGACCCCCAACCATATTTTCATTGCTGTAACTGTAATTTTGCTACTCTTATGAATTATAATGTAAATATCTGATATTCTGGATGTATTTGCATTGTTAGAAACAGAACATAATTAAAGCATAGTGATTAATCACAAAAACAATATGTTTGTGGGAGTATGGATAACGGAAGGTGGGATCTGCAGTACCTTCAACTGATTCACATCTGACATCCACAATCCACTGAGACCCCCACGGATTACAGACCTGGCCTTGCGGGAAGCCCCTCGCCCTTTTTGTGCCATCCGCCATGTCTGGCAAGCAACAAAAGCCATGCGGTACAGCCTCCCTCGTCTGACTTTTGTCTCTTGCCAGGTCCAGGGGGTGGCACAAGCTAGGCCAGGGAGGCACCACCACATGGCCCAGCCTCGTGGGAAGCCCCTCGCCTGGCTTGCACCGCCCCCTGGGGCTGGCAAATGGCGAAAGCCAAGCAAGGGGCTTCCCACGAGGCTAGCCTGTTGCAGTGCAGTCTCTCTTGCCCCGAGTCCTTTCGGGGAGATGGAGGCGGGGTATAAAAATAAAGTTATTATTATTATTGAATGTTGTCTGGCCATGGAGTATCATATTCTAGCACAATCTCTTGTTTCTTATTGAATTGTCTTATTAGAAGATTTTCATGTTTAAAAAAATTCAAAAGAGCTTTCTTGTGTCTCCTTCTGTGGAGTACTAACAAGTCTTAGCTATAGTACTATTGCTGCTGTCTCTGAGAAAACCTCTACCAGGGTTGTGCCCTAATGCTGTCCAGTACATTTAGGAAGGAGGGGACAAAGCAGGAACTGTTTTACTGTATTCTCTCCCATCTTTCCTCCATCTTCTGGGATAGCCATCTATCCTATGCCCTTTCCTCGCATTTCCCCTGCTGTCTCCTGCATTCTGCTTGTGGAGTCAGGTAGCACCTGACTCCTGAACACTGTCTTCGGGCTCCATTTCCATACACTTAGGAAATGGTGTCCCACTGGAGGTGGCCTTACTCATGTGATGGCCTCTGTGGGGCTCCGTTTCCTAAGCATATGGAAACAGAGCCCAAAGACTGTATGATTAAATCCTTAGTTTGCCTCCTTGGCAAAAGCCTGTCTAGTATGGGAAACCCTACCAGCTACAGTGCCTCTTGCCTCATAACAGTATACAGTCTGGACACAATCTAAAGATGAACCATGTTGAGTCCCACATTTCTAAAAGGTGAGATGCAAAATCTTAGGATGGTTATATTCTGTTATTAAATGTTTTGAGAAGCAAATCTTATTTGCTCTGTGGATAGCACGGTTGTTCAGTTTTACTGAATAAAGCACATTCTTAATGCTTTCTTTTTCATATTTATTTGTCTGCCAAATTTTCAATTCTAGTTGCACTGGGTTGTAGGCTTTTCGGGCTGTGTGGCCATGTTCTCGAAGCATTCACTCCTGACGATTCACCTGCATCTATGGCAGGCATCCTCAGAGGTTGTGAGATCTGTTGGAAAGTAGGAAAATTGGGTTTTTATATCTGGAAAATCCAGGGCGGGAGAAATAACTTTTCAATTCAATTCATTATTTAATGAGTCGCTCTCCACTGGAGTGCTCCGAGCGACTTACAACAGCAATAAAACATACATATATATCATCACATGATTACAAGTTAAAAGCTTTAACAAAGAGCCAGCTTTTAAGAGCTTGGGTGAATGACCGCAAATTGGGCATAGCTTTAACATATGGGGCCAAAGAGTTCCACAGGGTTGGAGCCAGGACTGAAAAGGCCCTACACCTTGTGGAATCTAGACGTGCTTCCCTGGGGCCGGGAAAGTGCAGAAGGTTTTGGAGCTTGTCCGTTGGAGCTAGGCGTGAGTGTTTAAATTGGCCACCTTGATTAGCATTTGATGGCTTGACAGTTTTTAGGTTTTCCCTGTTACTGCCTGGGGGAATTCTTTGTTGAGAGGTGATTAGGTGTTCCTGATTGTTTTTTATCTGGAGTTCCCCTGTGTTTGAGTTTTGTTCTTTATTTACTGTTGTAATTTTAGAGTTTTTAATACTGGTAACTAGATTTTGTTCATTTTCATGGTTTCTTCCTTTCTGTTGAAATTATCCACATGCTTGTGAATTTCAATGGCTTCTCTGTGCAGTCTGACGAGGTGGTTGTTAGAGTGGTCCAGCATTTCTGTGTTTTCAAATAATATGCTACGTCCAGGATCATCAGGTGCTCTGCTATGGCTGACTTCTCTGGTTGAAGTAGTCTGCAGTGCCTTTCTAGTTGCACTGTTTCTTTGGTAATCAATTTTTTGTACAGCAGGTGGGCAACATGGAGCTCATGAGCTACATACACATGCTGTCCCCACCAATGCTTATCTGGTCTAGCACCTCATGCCCAAAAGCATTCCCCAAGTAGTAAATTGGAAGGATGATCACTTCCTGTTTCTAGAAACGGAACAGGATTACATTTTATGGCAAAACATGTCCCTAGGGGAATTACAATATTAACTCCAAGTTTATATTGTACAGTGTCACAATTTTTCCCTGCATGCAAGCTCTTCTCTATTTACACATTTCCTTAAGTCTTCTGTGCTCAAATCAAGGTGATGAGGACAGAGTGCGTGCTCACAGATGTCTGACCTTTACCTGGCCCTGTATTACTTTATGAGGTATCTGAGGCTAAATGTAGACCAGTTGTGCATATACTCTTCCTGCACACCAAAATTAAATTTCCCATCCATTTTGAAACATCAAAACATTAAATAAAGAATAATTAAAAGTCAAAAACAGTTGCTGATTAAAATTTAATTAATGATGATGTGAAAAGAAATAAAGAAATTATAGGCACAGTGTGCGGTAACAAAACAGGAGAAGTTCATGTCATTGGCATGAGTTTCACTGTTGTGGTGCTCCTGTAAAGAAAGTCCTGGTATATGCTACACTACAGCACACAACAAGCTTCACACGGTGCTGGGAAGTTCAACAGAATCTCTCCTGGGGATCTCATATTTTGACTAGACTCATGATCCACACTAAAGGCAATGTCTAAAAGTAAGGCATATGCAACCAAACTAAGGAGATACATTTATTTGCAAAATAATATCATTATAACAAAATCACCTCACATGACAGGATCCATGACCACAGGGACAAAAGCCTAAATAGAAAGCCAGCAACCAATGAGAAGATCAAAAATTAGGTAAGAGACAAAAGTTACATTTCTTCCCATAATTCATAGAATTCAGTTGTGAATCTCAGGACCTGAACCCAAAAATTTCCAGTATTTTGTCTATGAGGAGTTTTCCATGTGAACATAATTGAAAAAATGATCCCAACTGTGACAGCTGGCTGTGCCTTCCCCAAGCCAAGCTGTAGCACTGCAGGTGAAAACATTAAGTAAGCTTGAATCCATAGGCTTGTCAGGGAATTGGAAACTTTCAAAAGCTCTGAGAAAACTATTTTATTGCATATTCTAACTGCGCATAACAAATTAAATTTTGACCACTATGCCTCCGCAAT
Source organism: Anolis apletophallus (assembly GCA_030556195.1). Taxonomy (NCBI): domain Eukaryota; kingdom Metazoa; phylum Chordata; class Lepidosauria; order Squamata; family Anolidae; genus Anolis; species Anolis apletophallus. The sequence continues at coordinate 77,435,956 of JARBWK010000007.1, read as the reverse complement.
AATTAAAGTAAAACAAGCAAATGAGTTTTCAGGCACATGTACTTATGACAGTTTTTATTAGATTGATTTGAAACTTGGCACACTTGTAGATGTTCTATGTAGATCATAGATGCCAAGTTTTAGATTATTTCAACAAATGTCTTTTTTAATTAATAATTTTATTACATTTCCATTCCATTTCATTACAAAATAAAATCTCTATAATTCATATATTTATTTCTTTTCATTTCTGCGGTTGTGCTCCCTATCTCCAGAGTCCTTCCTTTCTTTGTGGTCCCTCCAAAACTTCATTTCTTCTGGTGAGGGTTACTTCCCATCTTCTTTCCTCAATGTTTCTTCAATAATTTTTTTCCATATGCTTTCCAAATCTTTTAATTAAAATTACATGTTAATGATAAATTACATGTGGTGCAGCTAGTTTGTAGCCAGCAGCATTAAATCACTACTGACCAAGAGGTCATGAGTTCGAAGCCAACCCAGGTCAGAGTGAGCTCCTGACCATTAATAGTCTAGCTTGCTGTTGACCTATGCAACCCAAAAGACAGTTGCATCTGTCAAGTAGGAAATTCAGGTACCGCTTTATGCGGGGAGGCTAATTTAGCTAATTTACGACACCATAAAAACTTTCCAGCAGTGTGTGTAAGAATGAGGAAGTACTCCATCAAGGACTCAGTGTCAGAAGTGGACAGTGAAGTGATAGCTCCGCCTGTGGCCAGAATCGAGCATACGCTCATGAAGCCGGAAAGCTGGATTGTGAAATTGCCTCTGTATCTGTCTATAGATGTTGTATGTCTAATGGCATTGAATGTTTGCCATGTATATGTGCATTGTAATCCACCCTGAGTCCCCTGCAGGATGCGAAGGGCAGAATATAAATACTGCAAATAAATACATACATAACTAAATTCAAATGCCTTTTTTAGCCTTTAAATTACATGTTAATTTATCATTTATTGCTGATTTCCACAAACAAATGCCTATTTTTATGTACCTTCTGAGGCCACTGGTTACTGGAATCTCCCCTCCTCCCCATTAATTTTAACTGAAGGAATACTACCATGCTCTTTTAATTCACCATTCATGACTGATGGGTTAAAAGGTTCAACTTAATAAAAGGGTAAAGAACTAATTCAGTTAGCAGAAAATGTGGCTGTCCACGAAGAACATTAAACTGCCAATCATATTCATTTTCGGAAATTCACTCAGAGAAATGAAAGGTATGGGATTGTCAAAAATACAAAAGCTTTTGTTACTTAGAAGCTGTGTAGTATAAAAAAATAGTAGTAATAAAGGGAATTCTTTTTCTGCATAGCTGTCAAAAATGAATAAAAATAAGTATTTTTGTGGTTATGTAGTTTCATGTAATTCATAATAGTACTTGGTGGCCAGTGTTAGCTACTTGGTTAAGATTAAGAATATTTAACTAAAATCGCCTTGTCTTACCTTCCCACAGACTTGATGGACACATCATCGATGTGCTTATTTATTTATTTATCATGTCAGATCTATGTGCTGATCACCCACAGAATGGACTTCCTTCTCCCTATGAGATTAAGGCCTGGTAAAGGGCGTAGGTGGGTGGACTACAATCTTGACAATAGTGACACAATTGTGGCTAAATAAAAATCATTAATATGGAACAGTAATGAACCAGTAAATCTAAGTAACTTCTGTGTTTTCAATCATTACTTAGCCACGGCAATGACAATATGGCCATGATTTTAAGTCCCTCCTTCCTCCAGACCCTGCTTTAACAGACTTCAGCTGCATGGGGAGAAGGAAGTCCATTGTGCCAGTGTTTGGAATGTGGATGAATGACATTTCTATCTGGTTTGAGGAGTGGTGTTGGGCCAAGAGAGATTGCTTAGTAACAGATACATGTTGTTCTAGTAATCTTTCTATGTACCTACTTTTTAAAATCCAAGTTAGCATTGGTCCTGTATGTTTTCAGTACATCAGTGAAATAAATGCAACTTCATATGTTTTTATGTGCCAACCGAGGAATTCTGTACTGAGAGTATGTTATCACAGAGCTATAGTGAGGGGCTCCCAGTGTTTGACTGGGTTTGTAGGTCTTGGGGTGCCTTCAGATTCTCAGGATATAAAGTGAAGCTTCAGTTTTTTGTCTTCTCTTCTTACATAGAGGACTTCTTCAGCTCCTTAATTCCAAGCAACTGCTGGCTTCCTGGATCATGGTAAAAGTACTATGGGAGGAGAACAACGTTCAGGCATTTTAGCCAAGTTATTTTGGTCTTTGTCAACATGTTATTAGGTTATGATACAGCAAGGAAATGAACATGTTGTTTAATTGAAATCATCATTCTTTATCATCGCCACTATTATTTTTATTATATCCACTCTAAGAATTCGCTATTTCTTCCAGGATATGTCTTCTATGGTAACCTTTCTTAGAAGCAAATCCTAGAATTCTCTGAAGACTTAGAAATTTTTTAGAGAGCCAGTATTTTGTCAGATGCAGGGCAGTGAAATTGCAGATTTCTTCCCATGTACTAACAACCCAGAATTTAATATATACTGGTGAGAGGACTTCTCTTGTAATGTGAGTCACCCACAGAGCAATCATATGTGGCAAGTCATTCTCGTAGTGTCATACTTGTGTTCGAACTTCCTTCTGATAGAGATCTTTCACTTTTATAATTTGAAATGCATTTAGTTATGCATACTTTAATGAAATAGCAAGCTAATGTTCATGTTTAGCTGCTTAGCCATACTTAAAAGGCCATTGTATTCTATTGCATTACTGTGATATTAAATTATGATTTTAATAATATTGTGCATTCCATTGAGTTTTAGGTTAGTTGTTATCTTCTTTTGAGAAAGTGTGTGGTATATATATTAATGAAGCATTTTAAAAAATTATCTATATTTTACTATTAGCCTGATGAGCCTGTTGTCTATAGCTCCCTAATTTAGTCTTCATAACACAGTCACTTGGTCTCTAAGGCATCACTCCCCCATATCCTACTGCTATTCTTTTAATCTCCTTTTCAGAGACCTAATTCCCAGTGGTTTGCACTATTCTAGCAATTTTGTGTATGCTTATTAAAACTCTTGTGCCGGTTTTTGACTTTGAATACATGGATGCAGTTAAAAGCAAGAGGCAGGGGTGATGTTCAGTAAGAAGGGCAGATCTAATTTTCCTCCATGAAAAACAATTTAGAAGTGGAATTAGCCCAAGACAGACGATAAAATGTCACGAAGGATACTGCTGTTAAAAACCTTTGGAGATGATGGAACAATGTGTGAAATAATATTTCAGGTTTACATTGCAGGTTTGTAATGTAAATATGGAGCCCACTCTAGGGTCCTATTAATTTGCAGAGTATAGCTGGATTAAACTTTAATAAGGAATTTTGTTTTTGTTGCTATCAACATTAATATTAAAATTTTATTTATTTATTTATTTATATTAAAAGCAGTGCATAAAGTAGTATGAAACTGATAAAAATAAAAAGGTGCACAAGCGGCTAAATATCTTTTGACCAAAAACGGGTAACAGCAACCACATTGTCTGTAATCTCCAACAATTCTTCCTCTATACATGAGTACATTGCAAACAAGCATACAGATGTGGAGTTGTCTGTTCTGCTCCACAGTCGCACAAGGTGGAGGATTCTTTTGGGTAGTGCCGTTTTGCCAGGTTGTCTTGACCTGCCACTCCACTTCTGAGTCTGTTCAGGGACTTCCAACTTCTCAGGTAATGTTGGTCTTGACCTTGCCAAGTAACTTTCAATTTCCTGTTGGCTTCATGGTTCCATAGGTGGAAAGCACACACTTGTGTCTTGGCAGGATTAGGCTTCAGGTGGTCATCTTTGTAGTAGCTGGAGAGATCTTTCAAGGCATTAGTAAGCTGGATTTTGACTGTTTCAAAGTCTTTTGCTTGTGTTGTTAGGCCAAGGTCATCAGCATATATAAAGCTCTTTGTGAGTAGTGGCTGTGGCTGATTATCAGTAAAGATGTTAAGCAAGATGCAAGAGATAAACCTTGAGGTAAACCATTCTTTTGCCTGCTCCTCCTGATTTTCCTGCCTTCAAACCCCACATAGAACTTACGGTTTTCTAGGAGGGTCCTGTCCTTTTAATGGTTGTGAAGAAGATGGAATCTCAGCAGGTATTGCTTGATCCATGGTTGTATGAAAAGCAACACTTTCTAAAATGTTATTTTTTTACATAACCATTGTAGGTACAAAAACCATCTCAAGTTTTCAAATCTGGCAACATTATGATCTTTAGTGATGCTAAATGAAACATAATAAGCTTGTCACAAGCTGGCTGCCTTTACTGTTAACTGATACATATTAAAATTGAATGTGGCAGATAAAATATGACATTATAATAGGCTTAGCTATCACAGTAATAGTAATCATCACATGAAAATAGCAATTAGATCTTCCTCCACAGTTGGTCTTCACTGAGGGGTCCTATAAGACATCTTATATGATCAGTGCAATATATGTAGGCAAACTGTTTTCAGTATAAAGGTATTTCAAGATATACCAGAGTGTCTTTTCAGTATATCAAATACCACAGTCTAAAAACCAGTTATGCTGTAATGATTACTTGTAAACCCGCATAATCAAATTGTCTTCAGGGAAATTCTACTGAAATTTTGGCTTTTAGATCCTGCACATGACCATATGAAAATAAATCCCATTTAAGTAAATGCATCTCTAAACAGGTCTCCCAAGAACGTTTAACTGCATTGTTTTCTGTTTTCATTGATTGGTGAACTAGACTGTGCTTGATTGAGACTTGTAATCATTTATAGTTGTTTTCAGTGTGTTCTTCTTGGTCTGAAAGTCAAATGGCTTTTCAGAGTAATTCGACCTAAAGAGCCAATCCTCTTCACTAAAATGTATTTCTTGAGTAGATGTCAGTTAAACATGTATAGTTTGCATATTCAGATTGTAACACCTACACTTTCTTGTTGAAACTACATTTTAGATGAACAAATTTTAAATTCATTCATAGTTTTTGTTGTATGAATAAAATGGGGCACTTATTGTTCTTGTTAGTTGCATGCAGTCTAGTTCTTTGTAGGGACGCCAAACCGAAATCTGGAGAAGGCTTAATGATTGTGTAGATCAGCATTTCTCAACCTAGGAGTCACCAGGTGGGCATCAGAGGGGTTGCCAAAGACATTGGGAAATTTGGCCCAATTCTATCATTGGTGGGGTTCAGAATTCTCTTTGATTGTAGGTGAACGATAATCTCAGATGTCAAGGGACATCCCAAATTGTCCCCAAACTCCATCACTGTTCACATATTTGGCATATTGAGAATTTGTGCCACGTTTGGTCCAGATCTGTCAAAAAAGTGCTCTCCGGATGTAGGTGAACCACTGGTGTAGAAGGAAAGAATTCAGCAGGTGAATGTTACCAAAAAACAAGCAACACTTGCTATAATTTTCTCTTCTACTCAACTATTAAAGCTACATCAGCCATTTCCAGTTTTCAGTCTAACAACCTTAGGTCTCTCTCGATATCAGAATTACTATTTACATTGAAAGAAAAATTCCGTCGTCCCCCTTTCCATTGGCCGCCTTCTGGTGCCATTCATACTCCATATCAAATCCAACAAAAATACCACAGTTTTCTTACTTCATACAAATAAGGGGAATTTTCATCATGGAGGCTGTGCATGTTTTCAAGTACAGTGTGTAATTTTCTCTTCTACTCAACTATTAAAGCTACATCAGCCATTTCCAGTTTTCAGTCTAACAACCTTAGGTCTCTCTCGATATCAGAATTACTATTTACATAGAAAGAACGCCCCCCCCCCTTTCCATTGGCCTTCTTCCTGTGCCATTCAAACTCCATATCAAATCCAACAAAAATACCACAGTTTTCTTACTTCATATAAATAAGGGGAATTTTCATCATGGAGGCTGTGCATGTGGTAACTGTTGAGGAAACTGTTCTAACAAAAGCAGTTTTGGAAAGGGTTGCTGAACTATCACGTAATCATCCTTAAGAATAAATAGTTCTTGGAATCTCGCACATCAACAACTGATCATCAGGCTTTCACGTGGGCCTCCATCAGTTTTTATTACAATTTATATATCTGTGTATATTGCTATTTTCTTTGCTTTGGTAGAAATGTAGTGATCGGCTTTCAGTTAAACTGGGTTTAATGCTTTTATAAAACTTTCAGAGCAAAGCTACCATGTCAAAAGCCAGAGATGGTGAAAATGTGCAATTGCCTTTCACTCTTTTTATCTTATTAGGCCACGTTCTTTTGAGTCAAAACAGGGTTGTTAGAGACTCAAGGGAGTCTTGTGTTTCAACTTTGCTGTTGTATATTTAAAATTCTTCACTTCTGTATCGTAATGAACTAAGTCTTTTATGAAAATGTATTCCACTGTCACCTTTCCCATGGTTTTGTTTTCTGCAGAGCTTTCTTAAAATGTGGGGGGTGGGATTTCTACCTTATTAATAGAAACTCGGTACAAATGGCTGTTAGATACAAAATTCAGAAAATCATCCAACATAGATATCTCCACATTTGTGTTTTGTGATAAAAGGAATAGCTTGAAGTTCTAATTTTTCATGAAACCAAGAGGTGCATCATAATTTATAAGATGATGATCACATATAGGAATTTAGCTCACATATAGGAATATTTTTGCCCATTGTAATCCTGAGCACCAATTAAATATTAGAATGTAAATTTTAGTATTTAATAAATATGATTACTAATTAGTTTGGTATATATAGAGACAGATGTTTACTTCCGAAACATATATATTCATTATCTGTATTAAATAGGAAAAAGGGCAAAATCCAGACATATGTATACCTTATTGTGCTACAGTGATAGTTTATCACGTTTTAGATTGTTGTTGTTGTTGCTGTTGTTATAGTTATTACCGCCACTCAGGCACATGTGCTTAGAAGGATGTGCACCAGTGTACTAATTTCCCACTTTTTGATTAAGACTACAATGAATTTGCATTGTGATCCAGAAAGTTTTAAATAAATGTCTAAAAAGATCCTAAGAAATAAAGTGTGCAAATATTGTGGTATAATTTTAATCTTTTAAGGTATGTGGTTATACGAGGTGGAAAATAGAATATATGAACAACAATTATTTATGTATTATCTGCCTCTCCTTGCAGCTTAAGATGGGGCACAACATAATTAAAACAGCAAAGTAGAACAAAGCACCACTCACATACATATAACTAATACACACAGGTAAAATGCAGCTTAAAATTTACCAATAAATGCAAATTAAAATTCACAAGATAAAATTGACTGTTAGGTATCTAGAAGAGATAGGTCTTAGGTTATGTCTTAAATGCTGACAGCTGATTTAGCTGTTGGTGCTCTTCTGGCAGGTCATTCCACAGTCTTGGGGTGGCCAATGAAAAGGTCCTCTTGGAAATGGCCGCCAGTTGGGTTCTGGCTGGCTAGAGTGAACGCTTCCCAGAAGGCCTATGTGTGCGGGTCAGATTGTATAGGAGAAGGCGATCCTGTAGGTAACCTGAAACCAAACTATGTAGGACTTAAAAGGTCAAAACTAACACTTTGTACTTTTCCCAGAAACTAATTGGCAGCAAATCTAGTGACTTTAATATAAATGTAATATGCTAACTCCTGGATTTTCCTTTAACTATCCTGGCTGCTGAACTAATTGGAATTTCTGAACTTGGTACAAGAGTAGCCCAGTGCAAAGCACATCGCAGAAGTCCAGTCTTGAAGTTACCACCTCATGCACTACCATATTTGGGTCTTCTAATTCCATCAGGTGGAGAAGTTGGCAGTGGCAGGGGGTACCCCTCCCACAATACAGCCCTTCTTTTAATTCAATTATCCCCCATCTTCCAATGCTACAGAGACGATTGCCTGCTCTGCACCTTGCTTTATCCCTTGCCTTGGGTTTCTTTTTGTTCCCTCTACATACTCAACAGCAGAATGAGCCACGAGACTCCACTCTCTCCTTTAAAACTGCATCCAGCCTTTCCCAAGAGCTGCCAGATAGGGCCAGATACCCTCCCAGCTGTACTCCCCAGCATTGGAGGAAGAGGAGAACAAGGAGACAGTTACAAGGTGCATTCTCCTTCACAATACACAGACCCACTGAAAGATGGTGCTGAGCCAGGAAAAAAGTGTGGCCACAAAAAGCATTGTACAAAGCAACATCTAAGTACATTACAGTACACTAAGTACAGGATAGTATGATTGGAAGGCAATCATACTCTGCAATTACTTATGGATGATGATGATCAGTATAGTACTGTTGTAGTTGCAACCACTCAACCACTCTTTCAGTCCTTTTAAATTATACATTACCATCACTCATTAAGTCAATGCATGGCTGAAAGAGCAGACCATGTGTCAAATATAGGGCACGAAATAATAATTTATAATGCTGGAAAGAGTGGATCATTAAATAGCGAGATATCAAAAAATGAGAAACATCTGTATAGAATGGTATTTTAGAAACATAACACAACACTTCGTTAGAATAATACCTTCAAACTCAGTCAGAGAAATAAAAATGCAACTGCCTTAACTTACTAACATTTTTAGGGAAATGCTTTGTGACAGATTAAGCCTAAACTTAACTCTCAAAAATTGCTGCTAATGGAGGGTGCAATCAACATCCAATTTAAGTCAGTGGAAAAGCTACCATTGGGTTTTATAGCTTTGAATTGCACTCTTATACTAATTGGATAAGTGGCTGAGAAAAATGTAATAAATCAGTTACTGGGATCCACTACAATAGGAATATTTCCAAAGGTACTTAATTTGCTGTAATTCATGATCTAATAATCCACAATGAGGACAGCTGCAAGATACAGTTATGCAGATTAACAGAAGGAATGCAAAATAGGTTTAACACAAGCAGCCTGCCTATTACAAAAAAAGCAGAATTGAAAGAAAGACAAGTGCTAAAGAAATTAAGAATGAATCACAGTGTTCAAGTTGGTGGAAAGTCTAGAATGATTCATTTGGGAAAATTTAGAGCTACCAAAGAGTATAGGAGAGCTAAGTAAAATTGATTTGTGTTTTGTTATTATCTCTGACCAAGAGTTACAGAAAAAAATGGCCTCGCACCGGTAGAAGGTTCCATCCTGTTAACACTTATTGAGTTGGAAAACACCTCCTTTAAAAATTTAAACTAGCTGCAGAAGTCAAGGCATTCATTTACTATAATGGCTTGATTTTTGTAATTTAGTAGGTGTCACAAAGTGGACACAAACTGAAACATTACTGGAAATACTGCAAGGGAGTCATCTGTCATTGATATACTGTATATTATGACAGAGACCTAAGTCCGGAACAACCTTATTGAAGGAAAAAAGTCCTGCTAGTAGAGTTTTGTTGGTTTTTCCCATTGCAGAAGCAGTAGCACGTTTGTTCATGTTATGGTCCTTAGTCATGCAAAATAAGATGGAAATGCTACCTCGTGTATTCATGATTTTATTTCCACACCTGTTATTTGCGTGTTTAGAGAATTGGGGGCAAATACACCAATTTTTTGACACACAGAGCAGAGCACACCTAATTAAAAACACTTCATTTGCATGCTTTTGAGTAGACCAAAGTTATATACCATTCATATTGCATGTTGGAATATAATTATTCCAGTTGGGATAATAACATGTTTTAGAAATAACATTGTGCAAAGGTTGCCTCACTGGTTAGTAGAAGTACTAATATAGGCACATGTAATAAGCAGAGCATAATCACAGTACATTATTCTCACCTCTAAGGAACAGAATTGTTTTGGTTCTCCAAACAATTCTGGGAAGGCATTATAAAAATGAAATCATGGAGCAATTTGATGATTACATTCCCAATTTTGAAAAGTTAGATGGCTAGAAGTAATACTCTTCTTGAGATAGATTGATAGATCTCTCTCTCTCTCTCTCTCTCTCTCTCTCTCTCTCTCTCTCTCTCTCTCTCTCACACACACACACACACACACACACACACACAATGGAAAGGAAGATATAGCACTTTTATTATGTTTATTAGGCCTGTGCGATCAATGAATAAAAATGAACATACTGTAGGTTTTACCCCACCTAAACTTTCAGGGAGGAGGCAGCACAAGGTGGTAAGCAGAATTATGGGAAATGAAGTTTGGGAAGGCGAGGACCTTCGTGCCAGACAATTCAAAAGGCCCCGCCCTAAACTACATTTCCCAGAATTCTGGTCATGTCCCGCATTAAAGCGCTTGGGTTTTCCCTTTCCAAGTTTGAGAAGTTAATTTTAAAACACAGGTGCTGCATTGCCTCCAAGTCAGCAGCTCTTAGGTTTTCCCTTTCCAAGTTTGAGAAGTTAATTTTAAAACTCAGGTGGTGCATTGCCTCCATGTCATCACTGTCAAAGAATTCAAACTCCTATTTCCCAGAATTCTGCTTTCTTCCTGTATTAAAGCAGGAAGTGAATGTGAATGTGGCCCCTGCCTCTCTTTCTGGGCCAACCATATGCCGGAGGTGCTTATTTCTTGCCCGACCATTTATCCAGTCATTCCTGCCCTCCCCCCCTTTAGGGAAAGAGCAGGGCTCCTCTGTCAGCTCTGGCCTCACCATCCTCCTAAGGTCCCTTGGGGGAAACCAAACCCAGCCCTCTTGAGAGAAAACTGGTGCAATGGAGACCTGAAGCCACTTACAAGACTTGCATAACTCATCCGAAAGTTTATTTATTTATTTATTTAAAACTTTTGTATCCCGATCTTCTCACCTCCACATAGGGACTCAGACCAGCTCTGTTTTGAATCTTAAGTTTGTTGCATAATTGCCCCTCGCATTTCTAAATATTGTTTTGTATGTACAAATCAAAGGAATTAGAGTTACAAATGGAGATTTGCACAGCCCTAATGTTTATCATTTCTTGAAAGATGCATTTGACTGATCTAATTTTTCTCATTCTTGCAGAGCAATTTGGACTTACCTCCTGTGTGTATATTGGGGGGGGGGGGGTATCTGAATGGTGCAAATATTACTTTGAATGACATACCAAGGGCCCCTTTGCTTCAAGCTCTTTTACAAGGCAAGTCAGTAGTAACTTCAGGCTGGCCCAGCTTGTAGTGAGCTCACCATTAGACAGTCATGTTTTTTTCTTCTCTTTTTTTAAAAAAGCAAACATGGTTCTGTTAAAAGGGTGTGCTTGGAAGATTTAATAGTTAAGACTTTGAACATTCTGAACAAGATTTGAAATCTCACTACTGTTAGGAAACTGTAAACCCTTCACCAGCTACACCAATATGAAAAAAATAAAATGAATTTCTACTCGCTTGTGAGTTTGTTTTCCTACCATTTTAAAGCTTTTTTTCTGAATGGGGACATTTATAGGTTTTATGGATGGAGTAAATCTCACATTTTGTTTTGTCTTTCCAGTGGCTTGAACTTTCAAGTAAATTTCTATCTAGATCTTTTTTTAAAAGATCTAAAATATGTTTGGGTTGGAGCATTGAGTGTGTCATTGAGGTAATGTGGAACTGCAAAGAAGGTAGTTGGGAATGCTCATGATGCATATTTTCCAAATCTATATTATGATTTTTTGAAAAAATAAATGGAAGGAATCTTTGAAGCAATAATTCCAATCTTCTCAGTGGGAACAGATATTCTGTCAGTAATCCTAGCTGCTGCCTCCTCTGTATTTATAAATATAACTAGTAAGGAGTTCTTTTGAATGTTATCATAGGCCATCAGTCGTGGCCAAATATGATTGTCTTCCAGGGGTAGAGCCTTAGTGGTACGTCTATCAGTGGCTGTAGAGGTCTTTTCTGGATCTACATGGTTTTTTGCAGTGAGGACAAGTGTTTGCTTGATGCACCTTTCTCTTAGCATTTTCCCCCTTTTGTCCTCTATTCATGCCTCCTCAAAATCCACAGTACTGTTGGTAACAGCTGACCTCCAGTAAGAACTCTCAAGTGCCAGAGCTTCCCAGTTTTTGGTGTTTATGCCCCCCCCCCTTATTAAAGGTTTGCTTTAAATTTATCTGGCTCTCCACCAACATTCAATTTTCCATTCTTGAGCTAAGAGTAAAGTAACTGCTTTGGTGATTGGGCATTTCGACAACATAGCTAGTCTAGAGAAGCTGATGGCAAAGAATCATCTCTTCGGTGCTGGTGGTCTTTGCTTTTGAATGTACCAAACACTGAAATCCATAAAGGGGAGAGTCCTCTGGTGCTCATCCATCAATAGAATGAATGCTTCTCAAGAGAGAAACACAAAGAGAGCAGCAGACAAAAAGAGGAGGATAGGGATATGGATATTTCATTTGTTTTTTGCCTTTAAGTTGTTTCCAACTTTATGATGACTTTAAGACAACCATATCATGGGGTTTTCTTGGCAAGATTTGTTGAAAGATATGTCATTGCTAGCCTCTCAGGCCAAGTGAGTTCAGTGTGCCCAAGATGACCCAGTAGGTTTCAATAGTGAAGCAGAGATAGGAATCCTGCTCTTCTGGAGTCTGGCTGGATCTATACTGCCATATAATGCAGTTTCAGAATACAGATTAACTGCATTGAACTGGATTATATGGCAATGAAATTCATATAATCCGGTTCAATGCAGTTAATCTGCATCCTGAAAGTAGATTATAAAGCAATGTAAACCCAGCTTTAGTGAAACATTCAAACCACTGTACCAAACTAGCTTGCTTATATATTTGCATGCAGATATAACATAGATGGGTGGATGGTTGTTAGCTGCCTTGAGTCCCCATGGGGAGAAAGGTGGGCTATAAATGAAAATAAACAATGATTTTAAAGCATATTCCAGTAAGGGAAAGTGGCTTGGATTCCAAAAGGATGCAGTTGGATGTTTAGGAGTATATATTTTACTAGAATGGTCAATAAACTAGAAACACCTGAACATCTTCTGGCAGACCATTTATTATAATCAGCTGAAGAAACTCAACTGAAAACATCTTTCTGAATGCATTATTTCTGTTAGTGACACAAAGAAAGGTGTATGTTACAGATGTATGCCATGTACAAATCAATCCTTTTTTTTAAAAAAAACAATCTTTATTGAGTGTTTCAAGTAAAAAACACAAAATTAAAAGATAAACACATAGCAATTTGAGTATGTACCCCCAGAACCCCCTGTTCTGGGTGACGGAAAAGAGATAGAAAGTCCGGTAAGTATAGAAAAGAAAAAAGAGTGCAAAGTGTCTAGGGTGTAATAGAAAGCCAGGGGGTAGTGTTCCCCGGGCTTTTGCTGTGTGCATAGACAGTTAAAGGCTTGACGATATTCCAATTTATCTCGACTTATGTGGCTGACTATCCATCCTTTTGTTTTCCCGGCATTTCGGTGGTTTTTGATTGTTGACATCTACATATAAAAGATAACAAACATAACCCTTCTAACTTCACTCGAGTATTAAAGATAGTTCCTCTCCTTATAGCCCATTCACTATCTATATACATTTTACCTTGAGGTCTATGTTTTTTTCTTTCTTAAAATAATCTATCAGCTTTGACCAGTCCCACTTATTATTTCCCTCCCCTATTTTATTTATCTTTCTCTCCTCCCGTAAGGCTTCCGTCATCGCTTCCATTTGAACCGTCTCAATTATTTTCAGATACCATTCCTCCCTCGTAGGTTCCTCCTGGGACTTCCAATAATTGGCATATACCATCTTGGCTGCCGTAGTAGTCAGGATAAAGGTTCTTCTATCCTTCTTTTCCCAGGAGGGGTCCACTAGGAAACAGGAAAGATTCAGGGCTTTTCGCGAACGACCTCTTCAATAGTTTCTGTGTGTATCTCACTCCAAAATTTTTCTACCTTAGGGCATAACCACCATAGGTGGAAATACGTGCATGTATTCTTTTTTTTTACAATTCCAACACTCTGGGTTCTGATTTTTATATACTGTATCTTTGCTAATTTATGTACAAATCAATCCTTATATTTAAAAAAAATCAGGGTTAACAACAGCCATGCAAGATGGAATTGACCACCATTGTCCACTGTCCATCTCTGTCCAAGTTAGGTGAGACCCAGTTTTACAATGTGCCTTTGAGGTTTATTGACAGCCCTGTGCCCTCCATTCCACCGGCTGTTAACTTCAACAGTGTTCTAAATAGGCTATGCAATAAAAACACCAGTAAAAGTTGAACGTTTTCATTAATGCTGTACTTACTAAAGAAATTTTAAAAATTTGTTATTCACTTCTCAATATGGGATTACTTTGGCATAATGCTCCCTACAACCTTGGCTTTTCCCTCATGAATTATGTACGAGAGTCAGTTTAATGTTGACATTATTTAGAGCTTTCCAAACGCTATGAATAGCACGTTAAGTTTACTTTCAACATGTTGATGTCTGAATACCATCATTAACGGACTGAGTTCAGCATTTCCTTAATAGGTTCTATGTTTTGTTTTCTGGTACAAAGGGCAAGGTTTGCTCTTTCCACTTCATAAAGTCAGCCTGGTAAGATTTCATAAGTACTTTTTGTAACTTAATTTATGTTTAAAGACCAGGAGAAAAGTGTGAAAGCATACGACAATTGTGATAACCTAGAGAAATTAAGGTATGCCCACATGTACACTTAAACCCTAACTTTTGTGGTATATGAAAATTCTCAAGGCAAAAACAAGGAAAGCAGAAGTATGTGTTTCTGAATGTATTTATTGTGTCAGAAGCGAATTGAGAATACAGTTATAATGTATAAAGAACATAAACAAAGTTAAAACTTGGCATTATACTAAATGTCCTTTGACCAGAAGCTGGCAACTTCGAATGTCTCTAGTATCGCTGTGAGGTCCTCCATTGTGCATGTGACAGGGCTTAGACTGCATTGTAGTACGAGTGGTCTGTGGTTTGCTCTTCTCCACACTTGCCTTTCATGGATTTCACTTTGTAGCCCCATTTCTTAAGATTGGCTCTGCATCTCATGCCAGAGCTCAGTCTGTTCAGCACCTTCCAAGTCACCCAGTGTTCTGTGTGCCCAGGAGGGAGTTTCTAATCCAGTTTCAGCCACTGATTGAGGATCTGGGTTTCATCCTGCCACTTTTGGACTCTCACTTGCTGAGGTGTTCCTTCTAATGTGTCTCTGTAGATCTTAGGAATCTATGTCTTGATTTAAGGCATTGTCTTGCTGGCTGATCAATGTATCAGATCACTGGATTCTAGCACTCAGTTTTTAAAAAGTAACATTAAGCAACCATTCTAGCTGTATTTGAGAAAGTAAATAATTCCTCTTAAAATACAATTGTATAGCAACTATGTTTTGCGAAGGTGAGGATTCTATAGGTGAGATATGCTGTACAGAGACTGTCCCAGGGTACTTCAACTCTGTAGAATCAATGCAGTTTTATACGTTACCATGTTGCAATACTATATAATCTTGGGATTTGTAGTTTGGTGAGGCACTAGCACTCTTTGACAGAAAGCTCAAGAAGTTGTAAAGCTACAACTCCTATGTTTCCACAGTTTTGAGTCCTGGCAAAGTGGTGTCAAACTGCATGAATTCTACAGTGTAGATGTACGCTGCTCGCAAAACACTGACTACATGAAGAAAGGATACTAGATACCAGCTGTAATGCATCTTTTCTAGATTTGTGCAATACATGAGGGATTAAGTCTGAAGAATTGTTCAGAAATGACAGCTGGTGCAGAATATAGCAGAACAATTACTAATTGCTGCCTGATGTATGAAATACATCTTGTGGGCATTGATGTCTTTAAAAGGCTTCCTGCCCAATTTTGAGCTGAATGTACAATGCTGGTTTAATTGATGATGTTTTAGTGGCATGTGACTAGGCTACTGAGAGGACCGTTTCTCCAATAGGGATGTGTCAAGATGTTAAGATGAACATCCCAGGCTCCTTCCAATTTTAGAAATAAGGGCCTTTTCTGTTGTGGCACACCATCTGTGCAAGACTCATCCTTCTTAGATGTAGCTTTCTTCTGTCTTTCGTTTGCTTCAGAGGCAGTGTGGAAATCCATTTATTTGACCAAGGCTTTAAATGTGCTGTGATGTATTTTGTTTTTCTACCAAATACTTATTTTGTGGTTTTATGGTTTATTGTTTTAATTGCAATTTCCTATTGCACAGGAAGTCACTCTTGAGATACAAAATATCATATACACATATATGACTTTAAAATGGAGTTTATCTCAGATAATTATTTTATGTTGTTTTTATGTTGTTCTATGATGTGTTTTTATAAATTTTACTATGGTATGTTTTAATTCTATGTTTGGCCAGGCTTGTCCCAATGTAAGCCACCCCGAGGCCCTTCCGGGAGATGGCGATGGGATATAAAAATAAAGTTGCTGTTGTTGTTGTTATTCTTATTATTATTATTCACTTTGACCAAAAGCACATTGCCTCTGAGGAAGACTTTTCTTGCAATGCTTGGGGCCTAATAAATCCCTTCTGTGTACATGAAAGAGGGCACTTCTCCCAGGCATCCTTGCATAGGTGCTCTCCCTTCCTTTTATTTTTTTTTATTTTTTTATAACACCTGTAGATAATCGTATATATTAATCTGGTCTCTTCAAAGCCACCTTGGTAATTGCCACATTTTTCATTTTCTGAGACAGGGATCTACAAACATTTTTATGCAAAGATAAAAGTTGGGACAAAACAGTTTTCCAAGTCAAAAGGAAGTGGTGGCACAGGTTTTAGAACTGTTCAGATTCTTTGTTTTAATAAAGCTAATTTGTTCTGTAGTGCAAGAACAAATTATAAAAGCATACTTCCATCATTTCTTTGTTTAATACAAGATCTGCAGTGACTTAAAAGAGGTGCTGGATATTTTAGATGTGTGTTAATTAATTGTTTCATCCAAACTGAAAATAAGTATTATATGTGATAATTTAGATGTCAGATTTAATTTAAATCCTATTGAAAAGTGTTTGACAAATGCAGCATCTTTTCAGTTGCATTTTCTTAAAAAAAAATTAATACTGAGTTCTTCATTTGTTTTTCATCAGGGTCTGCTTGTACGAGATGCACCTCTGAAGGACATGAAAATTTTTAATGATCGGCGATTTGTAGCTTCCTTCAGTGTGGTGAACGCTACCAAACGGGATGCTGGCAATTATCGTTGTATGATTCGCACAGAAGGAGGAGTCGGAGTGTCAAATTATGCAGAACTGATTGTGAAAGGTATTTCACTAAACCTTTGGCCCAGTTTGCACAACATAATAAGCCAGAAAAACAGAAAGGCCATATAATACTGGAGACAAGTAAACAATGATATATACTTCTTTGTCATTTCTGTTTTAATTGAGAGTGGCCAAATGACCTTCAGAATTTTGCTTGTTTATCCTGAACTGGTGATAAACAGCTGCTCCTCTGGCCTTTTCCTTAGTCTGGGGATGTTGGGTGAGGTGGGAATTGTTTTCTCTGTTTTATTTGGAGCGATATTTATTTATTTACCGTATTTATACCCCACCTTTCTCAACCCTGTAGGAGACTCAAGGTGGTTTATGTATATAGGCAATTATTTGTTGCCATGTAGACATACATACATACATAGTAAAGTAAGCATATACATTAACACAGTTATTAAAACATATCAAACCTTAAAACACTTATTAAAATAACGTTATCCAAAATCATAATCCATGGCCATTCCAAATTGTCATTGCACTATTCCATGTTGGATTACTGACTGAATGCTTGATCCCACATCCAGGTGTTTAGCCTTTCCCTGAAGGTCAGGAGGAAGGGGGCTGATCTGATTTCATTAGGGAGGGAGTTCCATAGCTGAGGGCCCACCACAGAGAAGGCCCTGTCTCTCGTCCTCACCAACCGCACCTGTGAAGGAGGCGGGGCCAAGAGCAGGGCCTCCCCAGACAGTCTTAACCTTCTAGCTGGCTAAGTGAGAGAGATATGTTTGAACAAGTAAGCTGGGACAGAACCATTTAGGGCTTTATAGGCTGAAGCCAGCACTTTGAATTGTGCTTGTTAGCAAACTGGCAACCACTGGAACTGATGCAATGGAAGAGTTGTATGCACCCTGTACCCCGCTCCAGTGAGAAATCTGGCTGTCGCTAGAGAAGGAACTGTGATAAATTACAGAGGGAAGCCCTTCGGTTTGTTGAGCCATTTCCATTGCAGTTGAGCACCACATATCAGCATACTACGTACCCACTGTAATCCTGCAAATTCCTGCATTACATTGTGGAGGCAGTATCTGCACTGGAATTTATGAATGAAAATGCATTACCTTTGAGCATGATTCAAAGCCCCTGAAGCTTTGAAACAGACACAGAGCGTTGTACATGTAGCCACTGTAATGTTCTTTTCTATGAATTGAAAAATGTTCATTGCTTGAGGTGTAAAGAACAAGGTGGACTGGGGAAATGGACCCCGTGTATATAAAGAAAATATAATTTGAAACTACTTTTTGGGAGATCAAAAGAAATCTTTCTATGCGTGTAGGATGCAGTCTAGAAGACAGTATTCATATATAGTTGTTAAAAGAAATTAATGTTAATTTCTTAATCTCTTTTATGAATGTAATGCACATTCAAGATCCAAATAACTCTTCTTTTGATGCTCATCAAATAAAGTTATTGCAGTATGGGTGACACATTTGCATCTCATATATCCCTAGTGAAATCATACTGTGATGTGCTCCCACTTCCAAAGAGGGAAAAATTCTAGGAGATGAACTACAGGGATTAGTACCCTTTGCTTGACAGCACTAGAGACACATGGTGTCCTTTTAGTATTTATTTTTATTTACAAATACACACACGGAGCATATTGGAAGCAAGTAAACACACTTTCAGCCGGCAGTAGATCTCAAGAGAACAGCTTGTGTAGCACAAAGCCCTCCCCAGCTAACTCTTGATAGGAAGTCTCAGAAGGCTGTCTTTCAGAAGTCCAAACCTTTGGGGATTATTTTTGCTGTTTTTTTCCCTTTCCACTGATGACTGTTGCCTCCTTTGAACTTCTAATGGGTATTTCTTAACTATCAGGAACTGCCATTGATAAAATACCATCCATAGTCCTAAATCTTTAGCCAGCAGTGTGCTCAATTAACATGTTCAGCTGCCAACAGTGGCAACCGCACAGCCATATGAGGCAAAGAGATTTCTACAGATTTTTGCCAAACAAAAGCTGCAGATCTTTCCCTGGCATGATAGTTCAAACAGAAAATGGAGGAAGTGGAAAACGTTTGAAATGCCAAGGAGAAGCATGTAGTCTACGTTCTTTCCTGAGAGAAGAAAACAGTTCAGAAAAAGAGTAATAACATGTTTAGGCTGCTAAACCCAGTTGATTTTAATACATATTTTTGATGATGCTTTCAGTTACTGCTGCAAGTGATTAAAACCTTAATATTTTTAGGATGAAGTAGGAATAAATATTCTGGAGGATGTTTCTGTCCAAAACCCACATGTTGTTCATTCATTCAGTCGCTTCCTACTCTTCGTGACCTCATGAACCAGCCAACACCAGAGCTCCCTGACAGCCATGGCCACCCCCATCTCCTTCAAAGTCAAGCCAGTCATTTCAAGGATACCATCCATCCATCGTGCTCTTGGTCTGCCCCTCTTCCCTTTTCCTTCCATTTCCCCCAGCATCATTGTCTTCTCCAAACTTTCCTGTCTTCTCATTGTGTGGCCAAAATACTTCCATCTCATTATGTGGCTAAAGTACAAACCCAGATATCACAGCAGATTTTTTAGAAATGAGGAAGAAAAGAATATAAGAACAAAATTACAGGCCAATTACAGAGAGATTGAAAGAAAATGTCTGCAGACTTGTTTCTTTTAAGTTGTAGCAACATACTGCTGTTGACCTTGACCCTGCCGTGTTTGAACTTATTTATCATGGCATTGTAATATTTGCTCTTATCCACCTCTCTCAGCACGTTTACACTGTGTGCTACGAATAATTGCTTACCCTTAGGGTGTAATCCCATTAGCTACTTGTAGTGTGATGAAGTAATTATGGTAATCCCTGTTGATTGTGCTGTAGCTTTTATGAGACCTCATGCAGGTCATTCCTTGTAACCTGAAAAGCCCATTTTAAACAGTGTGCTGACCTTGAAACACATTATATTTAAATAACAACATTATGGATTCTTTAAAGTCATTTACGTTGTTAATGGTAGGCAATTACACAAGATTTACATTTCACAGAAAATTAGATATTTCAGAAAAAATATTTTAAATATATCAGATTACCAGTGAGTTAAAAAATTACAGAGTCCTCCCACCCAGGTTATTTCTGCTTTTATTAGCAATTATTTAATTATGAATAGTAGTGGTTAAATTATTATGCATTTTAGAATAATTATTTACATATAAATCTTACAAAGAAATTCTGTTTGAATTCAGGGTAACTCTTCTTACTTTGAATAATTATTTACTCAGATAACACAGCATCAAACAGTGGTTTACAATTCTGGCTTGGAAACAAGCCTTAATCTAAACCAGATATGATAACTATTGTATTGTTGAAGGCTTTCATGGCCAGAATCACTGGGTTGCCGTAAATTTTTGGGATATATGGTCATGTTCCAGAAGCATTCTCTCCTGATCTTTTGCCTGCATCTATGGCAGGCATCATCAGAGGTTGTAAGGTCTTTTGGAAACTTTTCCTAGTTTCCAACAGACTTCACAACTTCTGAAGATGCCTGGCATGGATGCAGGTGAAACGTCAGAAGAGAATGCTTCTGGACCATGTCCATACAGCCCAAAAAACTTACAGCAACCCGATGACGGCTATTCTTTCAGGTATTGCTGGACCTCAGTTCCCCATGATTCTCTTGACTTCAAGGCCTGGACTGATTAAAATTAGTCTAACATTTGGAAGAATGTACATTGTCTATCTTTGACTTAACAGAACCAGAGTTTGGGTGAAATTAAGAACTCTGATTATTTTAAAAACAAATTGGAAAGATGCTTTGGTTTCCTCCTTAAGGCTCAAGGAAGAAAAATAAAGGGCTGAAAGGTGCATACAAATAATGACAACCTGAGTCACATATGAATGCAGCAAAAGAGTTTTCTGAGCAAGCTGACGAGAGTCTTCAGTTCATGTTCCCTCAGACTGTAGTTTGAAAAAAACATAGATTCCTGTGCACACTGCACATATCTTATTTGTAATGCTAAAAAATTGGAAAAACAATATTTAAAATGAAGAAAAAATGAACCAACATAAATTTACCAGTATTTTAATGGAAAACAAGGGCCTGCTTTTGGCTGATGAAATAGTCAAGTTATTTAGGATTGTAGCTGTGTGCCTTCAAGGACCTGATCACATTAAACAATAGTCTTTTTTCTGAGCTTGTTTCCGTACGCACCTCGACGGATCTTATTAAATGACATTTGTCCCTTGTCATCAACGTGTTGGAAATTGTGTGCAAAAGGTGGCAGATTAATAAAATCCTGTCTATTAATAAAAATTGCATGAAATGTGCTGCTTTTATGTGTAATCAGTGAAACAGTAATCATTCCATCCCCTGTGCTGTGAAGTCTTCTTTGGGGGCGTGTCTGTGGGTGGTTCCTACAGACCCCGGGATTTGTCATGAAGGGAGCCATCACCATTTGTCTCTAACTACATGATGAGAGAAGACCTCCATCACGGCTGCTTTGAAGTCTTTAGTCCTTTTTTAAAATGTAAGAATTTGACATGAAAATATCTCAGAATACCTTCATATAGCATGATGGCAATTGCTATGTCTTGGTTTGTGCCAAATGAGTGATAGTGGCTGTCTACTGCACAGATGCAAGATATACATGATGTGTGACACACACAGAAATTACAATGCATTGGAAGGAGCAAAGCCTCCATGGTGTGATAAGTAAAAATGAATTACTTAAAACAGTAGTGGGAGGAGGGGTATATGCATCCTGTCAGGATCCTGTTTTTAAAAAATGTGAGATGCATACTGATTAAGCATTTTAACACTCAAATGCGATGAGGTCCCAAGTTGTTTCAGACTTAGGGTTACCCTACGTCTAAAGTTTAGGGTGGGGGCCGGGTAAATGACCTTGGAGTTTGGGCCATGTGCCTTAGTTTGGGGACCTCTGTTTTAATAAATTCATCCATTCAAGTGAGGACTAACTGTTGAATTTTATCTGTAATTATTTAAAAATGGTTTTTGCAGTTATTTATTTACTTTATTTATATTCCGCTCTTCTCACCCCAAAGGGGACTCAGAGCGGATTACAGGTACACATACTTAGCAGACAATCCCTGCCGTTTCCACATACACAGTACACACTGTACACAGTACACACAGTACGCAGTACACACATATAAATGAACATCTAACAAAGGCCACACCGAGCACTTTTATAGGTAGATCCTGTGTAGATATAAAATGGATATAAGTCCATATTTAAACATTGGTGGTTATTAATTGGCATCACGTTGACTTCAACTTGCAGTCTCTTCTAGTGAGCACAGGTTACACATCAAAACAATCAAATATAGTGACACACGATTTCTTCAAGAACTATCCATAGTTTTATAAGTCTTTCTTATATTCTATCAAGTACAACCTGATGTTCCTTTAAAATTCTTTGGTGCCTTCATTTATCTTACAAGTTATCCCAGGTCCTGGTTAATCAGACTTAATAGTACAAATCTAATTTTCTCATTATCTTTAAATTTGGTGGGGATGTTCTTCAGGTTGTATTTCAATATGATAGTTAGTTTAGTGTTCTTCTTTAGGTTTACTCTATATTTTTTGTATTGGTAGTTAATGCTTGTGCCACCACCAGATCCTAGTCTTGTTTTTGCAGAGAGAATGAATCTTCCAGTTATGTAGTCTGATTTCTATTTGATGTCGATGTATACACTTCTTGGGTTGCTTGAAAAAAAGTGTTGGCCTCTCAAAATTCAGCCAGTTTCCGGTTTTATTTCTTGATCTGTGGCCAGATTTTCCTGCAATCTTTGATTCTGCTCCGTTACATACTTTGCATTAAAAAGAAGTCATGTTTTAGTATGTATTTCTGGATTCCAGCATAGAATATGCAGTGTCTTCTTCTGCCTAAGTAGTTGGGCCATAAGCTTTGATTGAGCTTATATTAATCGATTTTCCCTGAAATTGTATTAACATGATTCTGTCATACTTTGCAATATATCATTTGAGTGATTTTGCTACATCTCTCCTCACAATAAATGCCATTCCATTTCTTCACAGGTTTTCATTGCCTGAATAAAGTGCTATGTAATTATGACCCAAAGATCCCATCCTTGTTCACTTTAGCTTACTCACCCTAAGTATTGTAATGTTGTATGTCTATCTTCCCCTGATTCACAATTCTCAAATTCCTATAATGAGTGTCATATAGTTTCAGACTTACCTTTCATCGCTGACCTCTCCATTGGCGCCCCCCCCCCCCTTGTCGTGGGGAAGAGGCTTGTGTAGCCTAATGAAGTTGTGAGCTATGCTGGCGGTGCCACAATAGTCACTGATAGGGCCTCCCATGCCAGACAGGTCACAACCAAAGGGTCTGACAAAGAGCATCAATGGGCAGGATGGGCTATCTAGCCTTTTGGCAACCATCCTAAGAGAATGAAAACTCTAAATTCAAACCCGGGCAGATGGTGCTTGTCTAACTCTGTAAGGTCAACCATCTAGAGAAGGTAACTCTAATCAAACCTACGACCTGAGGACCTCGCTGCCATCATTCAAGCTTGCTAGGCCCCGGCAAACGAACCTTTGGTTTAAAGGGTGAGGCCAGTTCTGTGCACGCTGCACTCCACCAGAAAAATCTGTTGCACAGGCTCGAAGAACACATCCAACTTCTTTAGCCATCAACACGCTTTAGTCATCAACACGCTTGTAGAAAGCGTGGGATGAGTCCTTCCTGAATCTTCGTTCACGAAGAAAAGCCAAGATTTATAGTTGTCCTCTTCAGTTTCTCAGTCCTTGTTGAGTATCTTCCGACCTATGAGTTTCATTTTCATTTAGTCTGGGTACTTAGCAAAAGCATGTCTTCCATGAGAGACCCTACCATCTTCACTACTGCCGTCAGTATAGCCTATTGCCTCACAGTGACTTGCAGTCCTACCACCTTGGGAATGTAGAAGTACAAATTAATTCAGATCAGTTGAGAGATGAAAACTGGATGGGAAAAAGTTCATTTTCATATATATCTCCAACTTAACATACATTATCTTTATATAGTTTCAAAGACTCCCTTTCCTTTCATATATAGAAAATAGTTTATAGCAAGCAAAAACTTGTTTTTATTCAGCCGAATTTATATTTTTGCCACTCTTATATTCAATGCTTCTAAGTTTGGTTATTTTAAATGTTTACAACATCAGGAGGCATACATATTCTTAAGCCATAGAAGAGTGAAATTTTCAAAGAATTCCAGCTTCAGTGTCTTGCATTATCCCTTCACAAAGATGCAGATGTAGCACAGATTTGGCTTTTTCTCTTCTTGAGCTGAGGACATTTCTTATTCCCGTCCTCTCCATTTGCACAGGCTTACAAAATCTGTCTATGTACTTACAAATGTATTCATCCTCATCTTTATATTCTCACTTGAGTTGCTGTAAATAAATGCAGCATTAGCATTTTTTCTGAATAGCACCATCTTGAATTAAGTGTAAATAAATGTACATATTAATATTGCTAAGCTTCAAAAATATGCCTTTAAATTATCTATATAGGGCCAACACAACTGTATGTCAAATGGCACTTTATAGCATTTCTTTTTTTTAGAACAGCTAATCAAAATGTTGTCTGGACAATTTGAAATACTCTTAAAAATAAATGTTTTCAATTTAATCCAAATATTGATTCTGAAGGAGAGTTAGTAGAATTAGTTGGTTGTCATTCTGAATGTTCTATGCACACAATATTTTCAGGTTTTTTGTTTTGTTTCGTTAGGGAGCGGGTTTGAAATGTCACGTCATGTAATTCAAGGCATAGAATTGAATTTGTCAGATAACCCATTTATTGTAAAAAAAACAAAGGAACAACCTTATGCCTCCCTGAATAAACAAACAAATCCAACATCTCTCTTCTAGTAGGTGCCATAAAAATCATCAGACATGGCTATACCAAAACAGGAAAACAGCAAAGAAGAATCAATTAAATGTATAGGGGAAAAATTAATTAGCTGTGTGTGTATATTTTGTGAATTTTCTTAATAGTGATCAGCTGTTGCTTAGATTAGATTTAAAGGAATGGAATGAGCCTGTCTGAGAAGATATCAGATTATTACAGAGTTCAAAGTACTTACTGAGTTCATACTAGGTAAAGCAAGGTGTCAGACTGGCTAGAAGGAGTTTTGTTAGGTTTTTAAGTAAGGGCATGGCAGGGCAACCATCTGTACTGCGACTTATTTTTCATGTTGTCAAATGGAAGATTTAGCACTTTGAATAACACTTCTTATACCAAGGATTTATATAATAGCAAATAATGTGCAAAGATGAGAGCAAAAATAGTTTGGAAAAGTGTAATAATTTTAAGAGTGAATGTTGGGGGTTTTTTTCTTCTGTGCTGGATTGTGTGTACAGTTTGTCTTTCCTTTTCTCATTCTCCCGAACAGTAATGTCTTGCCTCAGAATTGTACATTAGTAACATCTATTTGCAAAGCACTCTAATCTATGTGGAGATTTAGGCCTAACTTCGCAAATAATATTGCAGAAATACTGTTATAGATTTTCCTTGTCCTGGGGTTGCAAGGTAGTATGAAATAGAGATATCGTTTTAAGAAGGAATTGGGATTTACTCAGGTGTGGATCATAATTACATCCGGTTTGTTAGTCCTGGTAGGTGAAATTTGGGCATAGACATTAATTCCGCTGCAACAGAATTGTGCATGTAGTTGGCAAACCTTTAAACAGTAGCTCCCAACCTTTGGACCTCCAGGTGTTTTGGACTTCAACTCACACAATTCCTAACAGCTGGTAAGATGGCTAAGATTTCTGGAAGCTGAAGTCTAAAACACCTGGAGGACCAAAAGTTGGGAACCACTGCTTTAAAGTTTGCAGTCAGCAGTCTCTGTAAATGCTGTATTGTGTGAACTGAGCTTTTAAAAGGCACACATTTGTTAAAGAATTCCTTGTACAATTAATACACAATTATTCAAAATTGATATTGGTTTGACTACTGCTACAGCATTTATGTATTTATACTGAATGAATGAAACAATCTATAGAATTAAAACTGAAAGCTCAGAACAGTCAATTCCTGAAAGTCTTTTGGAATAAATACATTTTCATCTGGCAGCAGAAGGATGACAAGTAGGGAGCCAGTCTAGCTTGAAAGTCCAAGATGAGCCTTTGAAAAGGCCCTTTTCTCAGTAAATATACTTTTAGCATTGATAGATAGATAAATTTATTATGGTCCAGAGACCCTTATTACACTGTAGCATACAAGTTATACAGGGAGTAAATATACTTGGAAACGTGGTAGAAGAAAGAGAGAAAGGTCTTAGAGCCTGACTGGTTCATATTGGGGAGATAGTCATAAATATTACTTAAAATTGACAGCCAGTGGAGCTCTTTCAACCAGGAAGTTGTGTATCACTTTGGCCAGTCCCAGTTAATTTAGGAACACCACTTTTGGTCAACTGAAGTTTTCCCAACTCTTTATACAGGCAGCCCTATACAGTACAGTACAGTACAGTACAGTACAGTGCAGTGAATCTTCAGTTTCCACTGTGGTTTGGTTTCAGGTCTTCTATGAATACCAAAGTTGGTGGATGTTCAATTCCCATTATTGACAATGGTGCAGTATGGGCAATAGTGTAGTCTCTTATATAAAATGGTGAACAACTCAAACAAATGCTGCAGAGAGCCTGAAGATGTGCAAAATGGCAGAAGGTTATAGATGAGTATGCCTATACATCAGTGTAATGCTTTATGTGTAAAAATAATAATTTTAAAAATCAAGGTTTGTTTTTTGGTTGTAGTTGGTTGACTCCAACTATAATCCAGATGTGTTACCATGGCTATATCAGATGTCTCTAGGAATGAATGCAGCCTATTTGACTTTGTTCTAAACGTTGTTAGATTATGAGGTTAATATTTGTAAATCTTCATGAACGCAAAACCCCTGCAGTTGACAGGAGATGTTTTTAATATGATTGCAGGTTCTTAACATGTTAATAATATGCCCTTAACATGTTCTAAACATGTTCTTATTATGGTTGCATTCTCGCAATCCTATCAGTGATGTGTCCTGTTGACCAAAAAAGGAAGATTACATCACTTAGAAACACATTTTAGTTGCATCCTGAAAGCAAAGAGGTGGAGAAAGAAAAGCAATACAGGAGTAAGGGGAGACAGGAACCCTAGGTACATGGGAAGTTAATTAGCCCAACATGTTCCCTTATGTTCATTTGATGAGAATTCTTATAGAGAGCATATTGCTATCTCATGTTTTGTCTCCCAGTGTCCCTGAAGAAGACATTCACTTCCCTGTGTTCCTGACAGTGTCTCTGTTCCCCCTTTTTAGTGTTTTTCCTGGAGTGCAACATCTGGACAAATCCCTCAAGTCATCTAATATTAATACTCTGTATTAGCATTTACTTAGCATTTACCTTTATTTAGTTGTTTGTTAGATTGGTACTTCAACGTTTCTCCAGAGAGATATACATGGGAGTAACCTATTTCATCTTTGTGACAACTCTGTCAAATTAATTTGGGTTAGATACACTGAATTGTGACTTGTGACTATAGTACAGTTGGATTTATTAGTAGGAATTTGAACGGAGGTCTCTCTGCTCCAAGACAAGCACTTCAACTGTTGTGCCACATGGGTTCACTCATTCATTTAAATATCCAGCTAGATTAATATTGTATGCTTATCCCTAAGGTTCTGGATGATTTACCAGCATTTGACATTTTACCACTAAAAAAACAAAAAAAGAAGACGCTTTCTGCAGAGCTCCAAATAGTTAATGTCCTGTAATGGTTACTTAAAAGCAGTTGGCAGGTCTTGTATTCTTAACCCATTTCACTTGGAAATAGGGATCTGTCCTGAAAGAACTTCTGTAATATTGTTTTCTTTCTTTCTTTCTGATTTGTTTTGAGTTGTGGTGGATATATTTATACCAAATTCCATGTTATTGTGGCTGAACCGTAAGTTGCAGGAGTACTAGGACCTAGTACTAGGTCACTGAATACAAGTTTTAAAAAGTACTCCACGCATGGAGGGTCAGAAAATACCTTCAGGCAAGAGAAACTATTAACATATTGCCTATTTAGAATACCTGAATAGCCTAAAATGAACTGGTATAGCCACTAACCTTTGCCACCTCAATCCGGAGCTTGAATTTTGAATAGTAGTTCAGCAGTCCTTACCAGCACTTGAAATCTGAATGCAATTAACTATTACTTCAGCATGGCTGCATAAATGCCTCAGGATGTTCTATCCAAGCTCCATTTTATGTTTTTTAAATGAAAAAACACACTAATAAAAGTGAAGCTAGGTCAGTTTGAATCAAGCCACAGCTATTTAAATTGTAGAGATTTTGCATAAAGCACTTGTTTATATACAGTAGAGCATTTGTAGTTAAGCACATGATTGCATTGTAAAATGGTTAAGCTATTTTAGTGGTACATATTGACTGGTCATGTTTTACAGACACAATATTTAAAAATATCTGTGTAATATGCTTAATGTAGCAGTGTATATTGAGCAACAATAACAAGAACTTTATAAGAAATAGCTCTGGGCTTAAGCAGGTATAACAAAAACTAGAAAGAAATATATGGCTCTAGCTATCGTGGTTTTTAAACATTACAATAATATGATTGTACAGAAAAGTAAAGTAAAGTATTCAAATGTTATGTAATTTTAGCTTTTACATAATAATAATTATAATTATTATTATTTATATCCTGCACCTATCTCAGGGTGGTATATCATTTAATGCATAGTGCAATTATTTTTGGCTGAATTGTATCTATATTTCTTTGCTCATTATAAATATCATAAATATCTACACTTAAGGACACTACAAAATATGAATTAAACTTTCAAAGAAAGTAGTATGTATATATGTAGTTCATTCATACCTGCCTTTCCATCAGCATGGGATACTGGTGAGATTCATAAGGCTTGATTTAGAAATAAATTTGGGGTTCTTTGTAGCCTCATGAGAAATAATTTAATGGCAGTATGATTTTGAGAAGATTCTATAGTTTTGAAGGGGTGCTTCAGGAAAACGACTTCTAGGAGGGACACTTTTAGCTTTGATTATTGGATTATGTCTCTTGAGATTTCAAATCCTCATTCAGCCATGGAAATTCACTTGGTAATGTTGGGCAAGTAACATTGTCTCAGCTTATAAGGGAAGGTAAGAAGTTTATATGATGAGTTCATTATAAGGAATAGGGATTCAGTCTGTTTAAGATGGGGATCACATTCTTCCTGAAACGATGGGTTCACAGTTTAGGGGTACTTAGGAAGCCTAGTTTTCAGCAGTGATCAAGAATATATTTGCATTGGTAAAATTTGTACATCAACTGCATCCATTCCTGGAGAAATTTATCCAGAGGGATAAATGCCTTAGATTACATCCTGTTTGGATTACTGTAATGCACTCTATGGGACTGTTTTTGAAACATTTTGAGAAACATCAGGTGGCCCAAATTGCTGCAGCAGTATTGGAGGTGGTTACAGCGATCAACAGCTCTCTTGGCTATTGATTCAATTCTGGGTATAATTCAAAGTGCTGCTTTTGGTCTGAAAAGTCCTATATGGTTTGGATATAAGTTATTTGAAGGACCGTATCATCTCTTATGAGCCCATCAGAATTCTTGGGACCATCTAGAAGAGGGTCTTCTCCTTGTAAGAGGCTTATTGGTGGAAATAAGGGAGAAGCCTCGGTGGCTGCTCCCAGACTTTGGAACTCCCTAATATAAAGGGGAAGTAGTAAATCAGATAGTATAGCATGTGGTTACCCATCAAGCTTTCAGAAGTTGAATCGGTGTTATGATATCGATATTTGCTGGAGTTGCTTCATTATTTTCAAAGTGCCTCTTTTTCATTTCAGAGCCTCCTGTTCCCATTGCACCACCCCAGCTGTCATCCGTTGGTGCAACCTATTTATGGATACAATTGAATGCCAATTCCATAAATGGAGATGGACCTATCATTGTGAGAGAAGTAGAATATCGCACCTCCAGTGGAAATTGGTATGATAAACAACCAGTAGATTCTGCAAGCTATAAAATTGGACATCTTGATCCAGATACAGAATATGAAATCAGTGTGCTGCTTACTAGACCAGGTGAAGGAGGCACTGGATCCCCTGGACCAGCTCTTAAAACAAGAACAAAATGTGCTGGTGAGTCTATATCTTGAGTTTTATTTTTAAACTAGCTTGGATACCTCGCAATGCCTCGGTTATTTGAAAAAGGCATTGTTTGTTTTTGGATGTTAAAATATATCAGTTTGGTAATATGTAATTCTATTTATTAGGGGGGAAAGCCTGTCTTCCCTTTTGTTTTTTATTAATGATCCTGTTGGAAAATGCGTAAGGATGTGAGTGAATTATACTTCCTAAAAATCGTGATTCAATCACTCCCAAGCCCCAACTGTATTTACAGTTGGCCATTATAGGTCTCTATGCCAAGTTTGGTCCAGATCCATTGTCGACTGGGTTCAGTGCTCTCAGGAAAAGGATGAACTACAGTTGGCTTGGTGATGGCAGAGTTATGATACAGTTGATGAGGACTATGTTCCAAATCCATTTATATGTAAATAATGAAGTAAAATATATCTTCATTGATGTCGTTTTGAATATATTTGTTTATAGCAATGAACAATGTCAGTTAAAATAAATAAACTATTAAATAAAATATAGAACCCATATATGAATTTTTCAAAAGTTGCACTGGATAAAATACTCAAAATTGCAAACTTGACAAAATATACAATCTAAACAAAACAAGCAGGTCTTTACAAAACAAGAGGGGAGAACAGATACTTCTTTGAAATAGAGTTTCAAATTGACCAAAAAAACTCTTCACCAGATTGGTTGGATTTATCAAAGACCCAATAATATTTGCCAAACACGCACTGTTTCTAGCTTTCTTGCTGTATTATTCCAATCTACTTTGTTCCTACTCTAAGTATGAGGTTTTTTAATATATGCATTTGATCATCATGTGGCTTGTGATAATTGACATGATTGTGTACCATACTTCTTTGTTTTTGTAATATTTCCTCCTCTCTCACTATTACCCTTCTTTTGACCTTTTTATTTGGGAGGGATAGATCTCACTGGAAGATTTCCTCGACTTGAGTTCTCAGATCAACTAATATGTGAATGTAGGGGATGATCCCTTCAAATAGAGGAGCCAAATGCTATCGTGTTATTGCCCTAAATTTTTCTAGCAAAAAATTAAAAGGAAGTTTTTATGGTGAAGGGATGGAAGGGGCGAAAGATGCCAGGTTGGAAGAAAGTTAAGAGGAAAAGAAAGAATCATTTTATTTCTCTCCTCTCCAAACCCTTACCTTTTCTTTAATTGCTGCTAAAGAAAAAAGAGCTCACATGGAGGGAAGCAGCAAGGCAGGCAAGACATAGGAAAAATGACATGAAAAAGTATGGGGGAAATTGGCACAAAGTGGCAACCTGGTGTGTCTGTTAGCTCTTACTGAAGGATAAAAGACCAGGGTCTTGAAAGCCTGCTTCATGGCTGTTGGTGTAGCATGCAGATCTGATAGCAGTAGACAGTGCCTTTGGGATAATATTTTTAATTTGGAAACATAAGTAGGAGAATCAATTTTTTCTAGACAAATAGGTCCTGACACCTTTTGTGTATTGATGTGTTCTAATGGTTCATTTATGGGAATAAGCAAAAATGACCATTGACTGATATACTCCCTCATTTTTATATCAGTTTGATCTGAGTGCTGTCAGACTTTTTTTACACAATAAATTAGTGGCTGAGACATTTGTGTATTATTATATACAAATGGCATAGTGTAAGAGGTTCAGAAACAGTGTTTGAAAGAAAAATGGGCACAGCATCAGTTCTAACAAAACAAGATGTTATCTTCTGTCATATGTTTGTGGAGATGTTGAATGGATGTGAACTGCTTTGTGTCGAAATCCACTGTAATGTCATTTATTTTAAAATGCTTTGGAGGTGGTTACTCAGGTCTTCGATGTTTTTTTGTGTATTCAGAGCCATCAGCCAAATAGTAGTCTATCATTAAGAGAGAACAGCTGTGAAGGAATTACAATGGGATGGATGTTTCCCAGATTTTTTTTAGTTGTAGAGAGGTATACTGTTATTACCACCCAGTGCTGTAACCAAACTTTTTTTTATAGATGGTGGTTCATTTTTTGTTCCATATGGCCATGTGACCTGCTATTATATGTGCTCGGATTGTTGTATTGTTTTAGAATTTTTAATGTATCTTTTAATGTATTTTATATATGCGGTTTTAATCATATTTTACTATGTGTAAGTCGCCCCGAGCTGGATGGGAGTGGCGATGGATAAATCCAAATAAATAAATAAATTAGTGAAACATTTGTGATCTAGTTTATAGATGATAAAGTGGTATAGATATAGTTGCAAATGATTAAAACTTTCTCAATTTTCAGATTTTTATTTATATAAAGGTCTTTATAATGGTGCAGGTTTTTACCTACAAAGTCCTAAATAGTTCAGCTCCAGCCTATCTTCATAATCGCATCTTCCCCTATGAACCGGCATGAACCCTAAGATCTGCTGGGGAGGCCCTTCTCTCATTCCCACCTCTTTCACAAGCGCGGTTGGTGGGGACGACAGAGACGGCCTTCTCGGTGGTGCCCCCCCCCGGGCTCTGGAACTCTCCCCCCAGAGAGATTAGATTAGCAACTACCCTGTCCACTTTCCATAAAGACCTGAAAACTTGATGTTCCAATGTGCTTTTGATTAACCCGATTCACTAGATTATACCAGGGAGGGGGGGCAGCCACAACCTAATACTGGGCACCACACTTTATTATTATCTCTTTCCTTGCAGTGCACTGTACAAATTTTATCTGGCCTCTCCAGCCCTATCAGGCCTCTGGCCCTTGCATCTATTATCAGTCTTGTCCGTGTTGTTGTATTGCACAAGCCCTTGCCTCATCCTTTAGTTCTGAACATGTCCACTGTGCTCGGCCACTGATGGTTGATAATGATGGTTATGTTTTTATGATGTTTTCATTTATATTTTCCAGTTTTGTTTCATATTTTTAATTGTGTTTGACTGGGCTTGGTCCACACGTAAGCCGCCCGAGTCCCTTTTGGGAGATTGTGGCAGGATACAAAAATAAAGTTGTTGTTGTTGTTAACTTGGAAAGTGTCCAGAATGTTTCACAACTATGACAAATATGGAAAAAAAGCCATAAAACAACAAAAGCATGGTGGTGAGGGATAGAAGATATGTATAAGCATAAAAACAACAGTAGATGTCAAAAGTTAATGTATGGTAGCTTATATTGAATATTATGTGTTGGCTGTAAAACAAAGAATGTATAATAAATGGATTGAACTATGATAAAATAAATGAAAATATTTAAACAAAGTTATATGTAATCCAAGTCAGCATAGTAAAAACACCAATTGACAGAGCAATTCATTGATCTGGAGATGCACTTGTCTTTCCAATCATACTTTAGATAATTGCTACTCAAAGTGATGGTGCATGGGCTTCGCTACCTTTTAAATTGTAATGATAATTATATGATACAAATGTGTCCTCTTGAATAAGATCATACATTTTGAGACTTTAAAAATCATACTAGGTCTCCTCTTAAAAATAATATTAAGAGTTTTCCTTAATGCTAGAAATCTGTTTTTGCCCAACACAATGAGAATCCATTGAGTTAGCATAGGCTAGTAATGATAAGTAAGAAATGCATCAGAATTCAAAGGAGCACTTTTATGAAAGTGCTTTACATTCTTTGATGTTACAAAATAATATATACCAGAGCCTTGGCTAAGTGAACAAATTTCGAACCTGATTTGTATATAAAAAGCTTCCATAGCTTTCATAAATCTCATAAATAAATCTTCCTTATCCAGACATACACTTGTTCACACTGTCTTGTGCATGTTTCCTTGGAATTAAGTCCTACTGTGTTTAATGTGGTTTAGTCCTGTGTACTTATTCATAACATTTCACCCTTTGATTGTGAAGCATGATCAATAGATTTTTCACCAGGAAATAAGCATTAGCTGTCATCAAGACTGCAAGTTCAAATTTGGCTTTTCATGCAGTAACCTTTCATTCCAGCCTAAATTTTGACATAATAATAATAACTTTGTTTTTATACCCTACCACCCTTTCCCTGAAGGGACTCGGGGCTGCTTACATGTGGAACAAGAGACAATAACAGAGACAACAAAGTTTACCAACTAAAACATAATTAAAAATATAATATTTGACAATTTTTCATGGATGTAGGTTCAAAGTCCTAGATATTATTATGGGCAGTCAAAGCAAACTGTTCCCAAAGTATATGCTTCAATTCTGGCTCCTTCTCCAGCTCTGGTGGTTTTTCCTCTGTTATGGTACACAGTGGCACTCATCAGCCCTTAGACCTGCTTCGACCATCCTGTCACACAGAGGAGAGAAGTGTGCCACTGCCAATAGGGCTGGAGAAGGATCTGAATTAAGAGCGTGAGTGCAGTTCTCAGTTGGGGATGGCAACAGCAGCTATTGCTGCAGCAGTGGATGAGATGCAAGGTGCCCTGGGCAAAGAGTAATCGTATAATTGTTGACTCCGTTGTAAACCACCTTCTCCTAAATCTAAGCAGCCCCTAATAGGAGGAGCTTAGTCCATCTTGGCAGAAAACAGCACAATGACATAAGTAAAACAATAGAAGGAAAAAGGGAGTATTATACCAGGCTTTTCTGAATGCCTGGATGAGTAAGTGATAGTGACTAGCCCCTTAGGTGCTGCTTGCACTTTCCCCCCTCCACATAATTACTCTCAATTTACTCATGAGTCACGTCAAAATTAATAATTTGGCCTCTAAATCTTTCCTTTACTTGTACTTGAGGTTAATATGTATATGAGTATATTAACACACAGGATTATTGAGAAGAAAGAGAGGTAGAACGGCAGGTCCCAGCAATGAGATGACATCCTACCTCAACTCAGGAGCCTCTCACTGGGCATTGCAATCATGGAGAATAAAGGTGTGGCACCATTGGGGAACTGCTTGTATACAGATATATTGCATAAGCTTATAAAAATGCAACCAGAAGTTGGGCCAATATACCATCCCAGTAGGAATCCCAAATGAACCCGGATTGGCTTAGAATAGAGAAGACATATTTTTCAGTTTGGGGGGAAATGACTTGGTTTATAAGCTGATTCTACATGAGTAGCATAAATCTGCAAATAACACAATTTCCATGAGTATTATTCATGATATTTAACATATTTTCTGGGTGATATGTCAAATACTACAATTATAAATATTGTACATTTTCAAAGCAAGTTTTTGCTGTTCTTCATTTGTATTTATTTATCTATTTACTACATTTATATCCCACCCTTCTCACCTCAACGGGGACACAGGGCGGCTCACAACAAAGTCACAATTCAATGCCTTGAACACATATAAAATAAAACAATATAAACTTTAAAACCACATAATTAAAACGTATCACTTAATAAAACAATTACTTAAAATCATCAAAGAAGTTATTTCTGTAAGTTATGTGATGTATTTATTTAAAGTAGCCCAATTAGTCATTCTAATAATACAGTGTTGTAGTAATCTGTGTAAGACAATTACCTCTTATGTAACTTGCTTGTTCATTCAAGTAACTTTCTCTTCCTTTAAAAAGAAATGGCTTCAGAAGATGTGATGCTGAGGATGTCCAAATTGAGTCTGTTCTTGGATTTCAGCATGCAGTGCAAAGCCCCACTTGTGGCCTGAGATTGTGTGGCTGCCATGATAATGTGAATTTGTGCCAGTAAATTTTAGGCTTATTGAATGTGAAGAGACATGTTCTCATACTTTGTGTTGGAAGAAAGGGGAGTGACATAGGCTGGGGATTCTTTTATTTACGCCTTTGTTTTATTTATTCCTTTGCTGTGGTCATCTCACTTTCTGGTTACATTTGGATATACAGCTTCCTCTACTCCACTAGGATTAGTAGATCAGGAAGAATAATCTATTTCTGAACGTTACTAGATCCAGAGTTGGACATAATTGATAGCTAATTGGATTTGTAGTAAAACTTGACCGCTTTTAACAAAGATGTGGCCACTGAGAAGATTCTACATACAATAAGCTAGCTTGCCTGAAGCTCACTGATCTAGAATAATTAAATGTAATTTCATTAATTCTTATCCCATCCTGTTTAATTTGTAGAAAAATGTCTTTCAAATATAAAGGATATTAATTCAGTCAAGGTTTCTTAGTCATCACTGAAAATAATTTAAGCCAATTAAGATCCATCCTTTCTAACTTTTTTCTACGGGTAACGCTGAATGATGACATACTTGATGAATGGCAGAAATGCTACTTTCCAAAGCTTCTCAATTTTAATGTGAAAAGGTAATTTTTATACCTTTATACTCTAAATG
This sequence comes from Anolis apletophallus, assembly GCA_030556195.1. Lineage (NCBI taxonomy): Eukaryota > Metazoa > Chordata > Lepidosauria > Squamata > Anolidae > Anolis > Anolis apletophallus. The sequence continues at coordinate 77,399,485 of JARBWK010000007.1, read as the reverse complement.
GCCAGCGGAGCCCCCGGTGGTGCAGTGGGTTAAACCGCTAAGCTGCTGAACTTGATGATTGAAAGGTTGGCGGTTCGAATCCGTGGAGGAAGGTGAGCTCCCGCTGTTAGCTCCAGCTTCTGCCAACCTAGCATTTTGAAAACATAGAAATGTGAGTAGATCAATAGGTACCATTCCAGCAGAAAAGTAACGGGGCTCCATGCAGTCATGCTGGCCACATGACCTAGGAGGCGTCTACGGATAATGCCAGCTCTTGGGCTTAGAAATGGAGATGAGCACCACCCCTCAGAGTTGGACACAACTAGACTTTATGTCAAGGGAAAACCTTTACTTTATTTAAATGGCCAAAATGGCTAAAAACAGCAAACCACTACTTTTGGAATGGAAGTTTACCTTCATTTACATCCCTACCAACTCTAAACTTTAACCCTGCCTTCTCCAAACCTCAAAAAATGGCTTCACAAAAAGCTCAGGGTGTCATTTTTGGGCTGGTGAAGTGACTGATGTAGGAGTGGAAATTGGATTCCACTTCTGACACTGATTCCAACCTTGGCATAAAACAGGTGCGAATCACAAAATATCTTTGAAATGGTTTTTAAAAGTCACTTTAGAAAACATCTGCTATAACAATACAATAAATTAGTTCTCAATCATAATATGTCTATTGTAGTGTGACATGATTGCATTCTTTTTAGCTAACCCCCCCCCCCCCAAGATATTTCAGAAAGCTATCTTGCTTTAAAAGGGATTGCTTCATAGGTTGGATCTTTTACTTTGCAATACCTGTATTTGCATATAATTACATAATGAGATGTCTTGGAGATGGGACCCAAGTCTAAATACAAAATTCATTGATGTTCCATATATACTTTATACCCAATTATATGCAATAGATCAAATAATGTTATGCTTGAAACAAAGTTTGTATACAATGAACCATAAGAAAGCAAAGATGTAACTCATGTTAATAACTTTAGATTTTGGAATTGGAAATTCTGGATAGGGAATACTTAACCTGTAGCTATGTGACAAATAACTATTAATAATTAAAGTAGACCGGTAAAAATGAAGATTTATCCCACTTCCTTGGGAGCAAAACAAGTTCAGATTACAAAGGGGTAATTTGAGCATCCTTCCATTGTTTCAAACTAAGACAAAATACTGTATAGGGTGTTTTCCAGTAAGAATTTATAAATTACCTTGTGAAGTTTCCTGGCCAAGCTTTCAGTAATTGTATTTTATCAAAATGCATAGGTTATACTAGCTATTGTACAAAGCTATGATTAGAAGGAAATAACATTTTATCTATTTAATTAACAAATGTATATACATTACTGAGCCTGCTGTGAAGAGGCATTTATCATCTCCAGCATGTTCCTTGGGATTCTTTGTGAGTAGCCAGCAGCCCAGGTCTACTCCAGCTGGGTGTAGGGTGTGGCTCAGCAACTGCAAGGAGGCTCCTGCTACAAAGCTGAGCCCACAGGCCTGGCAGGGACTGAGCCTGCTCTGAACAGGCATTTAACATCTCTACCCCATTCCTTGGGACTCCTTGTGAATAGCCAGCAGCTCAGGCCTACTCCAGTTGGCTGTCGCTCAGCAACTACAAGGAGGCACCTATTATAAAGGCCCAGGTGGGCTTATATTTTAATGTGTTTACTGTGTGTTGTATTGGTGAAGGACCAGTTCTCTGGGTGGATACTGGTCATTCTGGAACTGTTATGCCAGCTGGTGGTGAGAGACGGCTGAAGAACTGGTTAGCAGTGAGAAGGCTAACCAGAACCATCTAGCTGGCTGCAAGGCAGTCTCCTGGTGGGAGCAGGGTGCTGCTGGACTAGTCAGCAGCCATTCCCAGTCAATGTGTGTCCAGTGTTGTATCAATGTCTTATGATTTGTACAGTAGAGTCTCGCTTATCCAACATAAATGGGCCAGCAGAACGTTGGATAAACAAAAACGTTGGAAAATAAGGAGGGATTAAGGAAAAACCTATTAAACGTCAAATTACGTTATTTTACACGTTAAGCACCAAATCATGCTTTACAGCAAATTGACAGAAAAAGCAGTTCAATACATGGTAACGTTATATAGTAATTTAACAGGACAGGGAGACTAATAAATCGAAGAAATAAATAAATACTGTATTTAAAAAATGTAGCACCAAAACATTGCAATGCATTGAAACAGCTGTGGATCCAGGCGGGATGCTGACTACGTTGGATAACACAGAATGTTGGATGAGTGAAGGTTGGATAAGCAAGAGACTACTGTATTTTGTTTCTTTACCCCTTTTTTGCTTTAGGTGGTTTGTCTGCCCTTGTAATGTCTGGAAACTGGAATTGAAATAGTAATTATGCAGGGCAGAGGGAGATACGGTGATGGCAGGGTAACATATTTATTTTTATTTATTTATTTATCACATTTCTATACTGCCCCTCTCAGCCTGAAAGTGACTCGGGGCAGTTTACACAAGGCAATCTCTGCCCTCCAATCAAAACAAACCAAACAATAACCATATAACACAACAATTAGCAATTAAAACATACAATTACAGTCTCAGCATCATGTTGAAATTGCTTTCCATCACATCATTGTCATTCCATATATCTAATTAAACGAATAAAAGTGTTTAGTACTTATCCCACCTTCCAGTTACCCTGCCAGCCCGAGGAACTTGAAGAGTGAGCCAGACCACCACAAAACCTCACCTTGCTCTTAAGTGATGCCACGTCAGTTAAGAATAAAACACACATAATCTCTGATCTCCTCAAGGATGAAGAGGTTGGGCTGGCATGCTTCATTGAAATCTGGCTGGGAGATGATAATGCTCCAGTGTGGGCCAAAGCACTCCCAGCTGGGTACTGTGTCAATAAGCAGGTGAGGGAAAGTGGGTCATACCTCATAAGCAGGTTCCAGATGGTGGTGCTTGGGGATAGCTGCTCCTCAGAAAAGGAGCTGCTGTGTGGTATCCCACAAGGTGCCATTTAATCCCCAATGCTTTTTAATATTTATATTAAACAACTGGGAGAGATTACCCATAGGCATGGGGCAGGGTGTTATCAGTATGCTGATGACAACCAAATATATTTCTCCATTCCTTCAAAAGCAGCTTCAGCTAAAGATAGCATGTCTCCTTTGAATGAGTAAGTAATGGTCTGGGTGAGGAAAATCAAATTGAAACTGCATTTAGACAAAACAGAGGTGCTTGCCAACAGAGGTGCTTGCCCCATTCTGGGGATGGAGGTGTGTCAACTAGTCCTGGATGGGGTTATACTGCCTATGAAAGACTGTGTTTGCAACTTGGAAGTGCTCCTGGATCCATCTCTCCAAATGTTGGCCCAGATAGATGTGACAGTCAGGAGTGCTTACTATCAGCTTTGGCTGATCCGCTGAACATTGGGCTACCCTTGTACCAAGTTTGGAAATTCCAGCTGGTTCAAAATATGGCAGCCAGACTGGTTACGGGAACATCTAGGAGTGAGCATATTACTCCGAGCATAAAGTCACTCCACTGGCTGTCAATTAGTTACTGGGTAAAGGACATGGTGTTGGTTTTGACCTTTAAAGCCTACATTGTTTGGGTCCAGGTTGCCTACAGAATCGTCTTCTCCTGTGGAATCTGCCCCACACACTTAGGTCCTCTGGGGGACAGTTACTCCAACTAGCCAAAACCTGACAGGCAACCACCAGCCATGACTGTGGAATGACCTGGCGATAGAGCTCTGACAGCTGGATTAGCTGTCGGAATTTAAGATACAAGTGAAGACCTATCTCTTCCAGAATGCCTACCCAGGCAGTTTTAATGGTGAATTTTAAACTCCATTGTATGCCTTGTTTTTGTATTGTGTATTTTGACGCATATTTTATGGAGGTATGTTTTAGTATGTGTATTTTGCAGTATTTTAAATTGATGTGTTTATCTTTTAGTAATGTTGTAACCTGCCTCGAGCTGTGAGGAGGGGTGGGCAAGAAATAAAATGATGATGATGATGATAATGATATACAGCGACATGAAATACAAAGTGTTTTACATAAGTTAAATTCACAGTACTGTCATTCCAGCCTTCAAAAGTATGATTTAGGAATCTTTAATCATGTATTCCTTCATTATTATGACTTCTTTTTGCCATTTAGAAAGAAGAAGAAGAGAGAGAGAAAATGAACAATTAAAATGTACTCAAACTCCCCAATGACAGCTGGTGGGCCTAAGGTTGATAGGGAAGTAAAGCAGCTGCAAGTTTCGGTCTGAACTTTAAATGAGCTACCAAAGGTGCCGATCCTGTTTTGTGAGTTCTTTGAAGTTTATACTGAAACTCAGAACTGCTTCACCTCTCTGCTGACATGGAAGCCATCAACCGCCGTTGTCTCTGTTCCTTAAGGGAAATAAACGTAGGGGGTAACTTAAGAGGTTCAAGAGAAATGTCAGCAATAGAAATAGAATTAAGTGAAGTAAAAATATTACAAAATGACTTCTGTTGAACATGTGGCTGCTAATTCATTAGTTATCTTTTTTAATATAAATTTTTATTGAAGTTATTTACACTGCAGAATAAAAAATGGCATAATCTTGCCATTGGATAAAAATAGGGAAGGGAAGAGGGAGAGAGAAGAAAAAGAAAAAGGTGAATAAACATTCCTTTAGTTGGTCTTCCTAAACTACTTCTTTGAGGGTTGTTTTTGTTCTTACTGATTTTCATTAGTTATCTTGATTGTATTGACGGAAAATGAGAACGTGGCCCTGCTTGCCTTTCTTAGGTAAGAAGAACCAATGTTGGACTGCCATGGAATTCCAAGTACTGTTGGTAATATTTCAGAGGAAGGATATGGCATGCCATCACCGAATAATCCTTGCCTAAGAACATCCTTTAAAATTCATGTGATTGCCATGTATGCACAAATGATCTGAAGGCACACACAGAGAGACATTACAAAAGGACTTTGAATCCAGGAAAATTGATGATTGTTAAAGTACTGTGTGGATTCTCAGTTACAACATCACCGTCAGTGGTAGACATGTTTAGACAGCAGACTGTAATCAGTTTGGGAAATGTTTTAATTGACCACCTCAGCTAACCTATTAAAACACATACACTTGTACATAAACTTTCTTAAATATTTTTGTTGGTCCAGGCTCTAATCTGCACAAACAATTTCACAGCAACTTTTAAAAAGTAGCATATTATTGGTCAGGTTAAATAACCAGGCTGCATTAAAGATGTAATAATTGCTTTGCAATATCCCCCCCCCAAAAAAACCCCTAAAAATTGGAATATATGATCTCTACAGTTTGAAAAATTATATTGCCATTTTAGCCCATAATCTTCCATGTTTTTAGCAATCCAGGTTTCCTCTGGTTTTTTTCTGTGTGTGTTTACATATAGAAATAAAGCATTCTAGCATGACATTTTGAAGTTTTATAACAAGATTTTGCTGAGGTTCCTGTTTTCATAATAGTGAACAGTTCTTAAAAAGTCATGTGCAAGATGGAGACTTGAATATTTTTTGGATTGAAAAATATAGTTTACCTTTTTCTCTCCATATGTATGGGTCCCAAACGAATTTCATTCTTGCTATTCTGACATCAGACGATATTGATGTACCTCCTAAGTATACAATACATCATAATAGAACTGACAATCACAGCTTAAAGGGGTTCTCAGGCAGAATAAAAAAAGTACCACAGTCTTGGTTTGAGATGTCAGGATAGAAACCAATCTGCTGTGGAACTTGAATAATTCTTGTTTCAAACCCATCAGAGAAAATGCAGGACATTGTATTTTTCCCTCAGGTGCTGTGAAACCCATGCAATAGTTTGTAAAACTTTCACATTTTCTTTTTCTTTGATGAAAAAACATTGAGGCTCTACCATAACATACAGGTTACTTTAGGGTCAAAAGTGTAGCTTTTAAAATGACCAAGGAATCTTCCTTTTCAGCAACAAATGTGAAACGGTTGCTTGAAGACAGTGTGGGATTTAATAGCCCCTATGGAGCAGGAATTTAAAGGTGTTCTAAACTAACTGGAGTATTGATGAAAGCATCTAGTGTGGTAAAAATGACTAGTACTTTTCTTCCAAAAATATAAACATATACTGCTATCCTATCCAGTCCCACAGGACAATCATTCAGTGTTAAAAATAGTTGGGTAAACACTCTCAGAGGTTGCATAGGTGCAGTGCTATGTGACTCCTGTTGCCCATTATGGGAGAACGACTAAAATCACAGCTCACATCCAAGTACTATCCAATACTATTGGGATCTAATGCCTTTACAGTATTTAGGCCCAACTTAATATTTAAGCTGTATTTAGCACTGTTTGGTACTTGGGTGGAAGACTACCAATGAATACATTTTTCAGAGGAAGGAACTCACACAAAACCATATCTGAGCATTCGTTGCTTTAATTTATTTATTTATTTAAAACTTTTGTGCCCCGACCTTCTCACCTCTATCAAGGGACTCAGACCGGCATAACAGCAAAAATCCAATGCTATACAATTTAAAAACAACTACAGCAACATATTAAAATACATTAAAATACATAAAAACCCAGCATAAAACCACATCGCCATTAAAACAGTTCCACTCAATCTGTAAACGTGGTCATATATTCAGACTCAGCCTATTCTGGGAAGGCTTGGTTCCACATCCAGGTCTTCACCAGCCTCCTAAAGGATAACAGAGAGGGGGCAGATCTAGCATCACTTGGTAGAGAGTTCCACAGCCAAGGGGCGACCACAGAGAAGGCCCTGTCTCTCGTCCCCACCAGCCGCGCTTGCGAAGCCGGCGGGACCGAGAGCAGGGCCTCTCCAGGGGATCTTAATGTTCTTGATGGTTCATAGGGGAGATTCCGTTGGGACAGGTAAACTGGGCCAGAACCGTATAGGGTTTTGTAGGTTAAAACCAGCACTTTGAATTGTGCCCGGAAGCTAATTGGCAGCCAAACAAAATCTATAAGCCCCCAGTGGCGCAGTGGGTTAAACTGCTGAGCTGCTGAATTTGCTGATCGAAAGATTTGAATCCGGGGAGCGGCGTGAGCTCCCGCTGTCAGCCCCAGCTTCTTTCAACCTATCAGTTCGAAAACATGCAAATGTGGACAGAATAGGTTCATGTGAGCCAGTTAAGATCCTAGCAACTTGCTGCATGACATAGTTCTGAAATGATGTTAAAATGCTTTATTCAGAGAAATGGAGTTGAAATTGGTCCATTTGCTTCCAGAAAAATGCTTTCTTTAAGACAAAGTATTTGTGGTACAGTACCACATTCCCTCCCTCAAATTAAAGCTAAACAATACTTTCTGTTTTTGCCCTCCCCTTTCCCAGGAGGCATATTTAAGATTGGTTGGTGGTGGTTATGTTATAGGAGTCCTTATCAAAGAGAAGAGGGCCATGGCATAGAGCAAGGTTAGGCATCTGTGGCCCATCAGAATATTTTCTACTTCAAGTCCCACAATCCCTAACCACTGGCTATATTAGCTAAAACTGATTGCACCTTACACAATCTTTCACCATTGGCTGTGCCCACAGGTGTTACAAATGGGGAAAAAATCTGGGGAACTACAATTTTCCACTTCTAGCTTAAAGCACTGTTCTAGTTTCAGTTTCCACGAGAGAGAATGATTATACAATTTGTGTATTATGTGGTGAATAGACCAGTAGGTGCTGCTCTGGCGGGAAGGTAATGGTGCTCCATGCTGGCCACATGCTCTTGGAGGTATCTACGGAAAACGCCGACTCTTCGCATTAGAAATGGAGATGACTGAACATTTAAAAAAATAAAGTTAGAGAATGCAGAGTATTCTAGCATCAAACTTGAAACAGTATTTACTGAACACTTCCACAGTTTAAAAAAAACGGCTGCTGCAACTAACTTAAGGGCATGCTGGTATGGGTCTCAAGAGTCTCTTAATCTGTAGAGCCTGTTAACAGATAATGCTGTTCTATAAAACAAAAGTCATACAGACAAGTAAAAAGAAGAAGCTCTCGTAGTTCAGTGGCAGGTACAATATAAATTCAGTGACAAAATGAGCCATTTTAATTTCTACAAATGACTAAAGTATCCTATCACTTGCTCGTCTGGAATATTAATAATAGAATATTCTTCTATCTGCACAATTTTCTGATTGGCTCCTTTCTCTTTCTTTGGCTCCTCTAAAGAATGATACTCAACACAGTACTTCCTGAAGTGATACAAGTCCACAACCATCAGCTATAAGTCCCAGTGGAGTTTCTAGGTGGGAAAAAAAGAATATTGTCAATATAGGTAAAGGGCGGGAAAAAAAACCTATTGTGATATTCTCTGGCATACTGTCAAAAATAATAATTGCCAGCCCCTTACATCAAATAGCCTGGGAAGAACTGACTAAATGCATATATTGAGTAAGTAAATTACTACTTTTGTAATAGAATAGATCCATTAAAAACCTATAAATGGCTTTTAGTTACCTATAATTTCAATGATTTGCAAGAAGGACAAGATTTCAAAAAGTGTTTGATTGCATAATTTGACTGCTGTTTTTAGCACCCCATTATATAGGATTCCTTCTTTAAAAGGAAATCTCGTCGTATTTGTTATTTACACGGGGGGGGGGGGTCTGCAGTTCAGTATCCTTCAAAGTAAATAGATGTGTAGAATATTAATAAACATCTGCTGGTATACTATGAGCCCATTAGACCCTGATAAACTGAAGTGAGGAAATATCCAATTTTTATGATTAAGTGTCTCTAAAGAATGAACTTTGTTTGTATTTGTCGGAGAGAAGCAATAAAGGAGGGGAAATATACCCCCCTTTCTCTCCCTAGATATGTCACCCAATATATTTTTTAGACTCCCTCATCACCCAGGTTTCAGATCTTGCTGAATTCTGCAGCCTCAAGTAGTAGAACAGTATACTATAGTACTCTGAGAACAGAATCTTGTCCACCATATGCAGTCTCCCCACCACAACTCTGTAACAGTAGATTTCAGATAAATGACCATTTTGAATGGTAGTCCCATTGATTTCAGAGGTAAGGTCTGATGCCATATTTTATGCTTTTTCTTGGTGTTTGTTTCAGCCCAGTTTGTAGAATGAGAGATAAAATGAGCACCATTCCTCCCAAAGTTCCCATTTCCTCCTCAGGTACTAACATAAAGATAAAAAGCAATGAGCAGGGCATCGGCTAATTAAAAACATGGAAACAGAACTGTCTTCGCAATGTAATTACAAGCTAGAAGAATGTAATGTAGATCATTTTGGGTATGTTTTCTGACCTTTAAAAACTTATTAGATTTTCCTTTTGAGGATCCGAATAGTAAACAATTCTAAACTAACAAGCTAGAGATTTTTCCCATGTATATATGTTAGTTTCCAAAGACATTGGATAACTTAAGATTTTTGGGCTTAAATTATTGCAAACAGCTGTTTTGTAGTGATTTGATGTAGCTAATATACAGTGCAGTACAACTCCTATATCCACAGGTGACACATTTCTGAACTTACAATGGAAATGCTAAACTATCGATAGTAGTGAATCTTACTGAAATAAATTACTTCTACTGGTGGAACCTCAGAGGACCTCGAAAATTTGCAAGGTCCTCTAATGCAGCTCTATGCTAATTGCCTGAAGAATCTAGAAAATCCCTGTATTTTGTCAGATGCAGGTAGGTGTGGATACCAGTTCTATGGTATGGATTAGAATTATCTTGGCTTGACGCCAGGAATCAGGGATACTATTTAATACATTGTTCATTGTTTGGAGTAACTGTATTCACAACGGATTTTGCAGAGACTTGTAATATGGTTCCTGCTATGAAACCAAGATTTGCTCTTTCTTTAAGTGACATGTTCATAAATATAAGAGTATATTCGCTATCCTCTATTTTAATAGAAAGTAAAACCACATATGGATTATAAAATAGCTAGAGGTGTTTTTAAAAAAGATTTTGTGGATGTATTTTTAAAAATTATTTACTTCTAAACACCATGTAAAATATTTGTGTCCAAAAGGAGAGAACTATTATTTGCAGGAAAAAAATGTTATATAGCACGTACAACTAGATTAAATTGGATTTTTCTCTTGTACTGATACAACAAGACCTTGTGTGCTGTTCAAGTATCTTTTTGTTGTAGGTAAACATAAATATTTTCTGAAATTAATCACCTTTTATGTGGCATTGCAGTAATATTATACCACAAACTCAGAGGGGGGAAAGTCAATTACAAACATTCACTCCCATACTCTAGTAGACAACCAGTCCTGTGTCTTTCACATTTCATTTTCAAGAGTGGAGTTTCATCTGCAGAACTCATTCTGATAAGCTCACTGAACTGCAGAAATGGTCTCCTCTCAATAAATTCACATTTACACATGTTGTTTAGTGCATCCACCGCCAGCTAAATCATAGTATGAAAAGGGCATAAAATTTGTACATGACAGAGTAGGAAGTGTGTATAGTTCCTGACCCCAATCACTGTCTTAACAAAACGGACTATCCTAGATAGATAGGGATGTTGTAGTCATAATGAAAAATAGTTGTTCAGAGGCTCTCTGGTTATTCTCCACCTCTCCTCATTTCATTGTATGCCTTGAGCGAAGTAGATTAAATACGTTTCTTGAGTCATTGGATTGTGTGTGTGTGCGTGTGTGTATGTGCTCAATGAAATTTTTCTATTGCTCAAACTACTCTTGAAACACGTGTCCGATTACTTTGTAAACATGGCAGTGCAATAAAAGAAAAAGACTTCATATGCAACAATGAGGAGTTCTGCAGGTTCCCAATTTGAAGCATACGTAGTGCCAATTTAAGCTGTTTAATTTCAGGAGATAATCAGTATTCTCTCTCTCTCTCTCTCTCTCTCTCTCTCTCTCTCTATATATATATATATATATATATATCATACAGAATAAAGAATCTGTATTTCTTAAATGTTCTGTTTTCTTAATATAGCACTTTTATAGGTGTAAAATCCGATTTCTTCACATCTTTCAGAAAACTGCATTTAAATGTTAACATAGCATATTACAAACAATTTTCAGAATAGACTCCAAACCATCTACAGTTGGTCAGCTGTGTAGAACTTCTGACCATGAGGTTAATCTGGCCCTTCCAAAATCCAAAGCTGTATGGCCATGGTCATGCCTATTTCCATATAATGTCAATGTCTGTACCCAATTTTACCAGGTTTTATTTTTCTTCCTCTACTGATGGGATATAGGGGGTGTATTCAAGTTTTATTGCCTGGATTATTTGATGCACACCTTGTTTTGTACTTCTAGACGTGAGGAGAGCAAAATGTTTCAATTCTTCCCTCATGTATAAGAACTATCTTGTAAAATTCAGTGCATGTTTGGCTAGAAAGGGATGCAGGAAATTTTTTTGATTTAGACTCAGAATCTTAGAGCTGGAAACAGCCACAATGGCCACCTGGTCCTATCACCTGTGATGCAGGAATGCCCAATTATACGAGCATTCCTCGTAGCATTCTATCTAACTTCGAGGTAAAATTTTTTTCTGTAATTTGAGTTTATTCATTTATGTTTTGGCCTCTGGTGGAACAGAGATAATAACACAATTTGCACTGAGATAAGAACTGAAGGCATGCATTTGTGGATTTAGTTTCAAAAAGATACTAAATCTACCAAAAATGAAAAATTATTTATAGCTGACAGCACATTGTTGGCTAGGAGTAGAATATTATGTACAGATCAAGACTATCAGAATGTATCAGGTAATTTAGTACATTTTGGGGGGACTGTGGTAGATGAGCCCTTGAGTGATCCTGAAAGTGTGAAATTGGAAGCTGGGAGGGGAAAACGGATTACTCGTGAGCAAGAATCAGAATAAGAGCAACAAAGGAAAAGGATCCGGCAAATGCTTGAGGACTCCACTGATGAGGACTCTTTTGAGGGTTTCTCTGAGGATGATGGGTCTGTCAGTGGGGAGCCAATTATGGGAAGTGGGGCTGGGAATTCTGAGGATCAGGCTTCATCCTGGGGGGGAGTTAAGTCCTGACAGGAGATGGAGAGATTGGAGAGGGAGTTATGGGGCTACACCTGTGACTGCCATCACACCTGAAAGCACTAACGAGAGGGTGTTGGCTAGTTCCAGCTCCAATGAGGATTTGTGAATATAAAAAGGTGCTTGGAATCTGGGTTTCTTTTGCAGTTGGCAAAGTGTTGCTGGGTGGTCGTGTCTTGCTTTGTATGCTGTGCTGTGTTTCCTGGTTCCTGTGTTTCTATGTTGCTGGTTCCTATATTCCTGTGATCCCATGGACTCCCTTTTGGACCTGCTTTTGACAACGTGGTTGCTGCTTTCCTGGTCTTCGATCTCGGACTGCCTTGACTTTTTTTGCTCTTCGTTTTTCCTTTGTTGCATGTATTTTTGGGGAATAATCCAGGTTTTCTGGAGATTTGATCCAGATTATATATGTTTTATGTGTTTTTGACCGGTTTGGTCTTTTTTTTATATGTTATTTTGCTCATTTAACACTGCAGCTTAAGTGTTTTTGGGACAATTCTTTATTTTTGAAATAAACTACTTGTTTACTATCTGGTCTGGCCTTTTAAGACTTTCTGTGTTGTGACAGCGACAATGTGAAATGCCATTACTTTAAGGAAAACGAATTGAAAAAAATATACATTAAACCAAAATATACAAATATAGTTCAAGTTTAACTTTCCAGGGGAGAGAATGATTATAAAAGTTGTATATTATGTGGTGAAAATAATTTCATTTAATATTTCCCTCCACCTTCCAAAGTCTTCTTGTCAACTTGGATTACTGAGATGTTGAAGTATCCCATCAACAGACCAGTGCAAATTATGCTGGCAAGAAACTTTTAGTGAGACCTGCTCTTGTCCTATTTCCTTTTGTCCTTATAATCAGGCTGAAGTGAGAGGTATTCTAAAAGGACCTCCTCAAACACAAGCCCAGCTAGCATGAATCCAAAAACACCTGGAGAACCAAAAAATGAAAATCACTTTTCTAAATAATTGCATCTCCTTTTCACAGTTAAAGCAAAAATGGCATTTCCCTATATTATTCAAGGGAACTTGCATATGCTGTGCTTTCATTTATTTTCGTGTCAAGCTACAGCTGTTTTGAACATGTTGCTTTCCTGGGGCTGATTATTAAATTCTGATAATAATTTGATCATTTTGGTAAAGATAGCAATAAATGTATATCCCTGTACTGTTCAAACAACCCAATAAAAGGCAGTATGTGTATTGTTGAATAGTGTGCATGGATTGGTTTTGGACATTTGCCTTCAGCTCATAACGGCATGGCCTCCGCAGCCATTTTTTTTAACCAACTGCTACAGATCAGTGGCTGTCAAAACCAGCTGCTTTTGGTTTATTTCGGTTACACGTGGAGTGTAGGGAGGGAGGCAGCCACTAGAAAGAAAAAGATCTCAGGATGCAAGTTTTATTAAGCTCTCCCTTCTCTCTTGATTTGGAAGCAAGAAGGAGATTGAAGTGCCAAGGAGCATCCTAAAGCACCGCCAGTTCTCCTTTCCGCTGTCTCCAAATCAAGAGAAGGGAGAATACCTCCAGGTCGATCCCTATTCCTTCCCTGGGAAATGGGAAGCCCCCTTAAAATACCTTGGAAAACTGCCTCCCGCAGGGAGAGAGCTGCAAGCACCTGCAGCTCCTGACTCCTCTAGAGTAGAAACAGCTTTAACAGAGCATTAAACCCAGGTTTCCTCTACAGACAAAAGTGAAAGGATTGTAGAAAGGGTGGTATCTTAACTCAGGTGCTTTTAATCCAGGACTTAATGAAGAATATAAGGACAAACAATACCTAAAATGATAGGAAGGGGAGCCTGGGAAGTCCTTCCCATAATGGACTGGATAGAAAATGAATATTTTGCTTCCCAGATAGAAAACAGATTTCTGTCCTCCCGAATTTGGGAGACTCCCGAAAAAGGAATCAAGAACCCCACCGAAATCCAGGACACTGAAGCGGATAGTGGTTTATCCAGATTGCACAAGCCTATTGAATAGTAAACTAGAAGTGAAATCTGTATTCCCATTAAACTTCATGATTGTGTTCTGAGTTTCTGACACTCTAAAATCTGGCGTTTTGTAGTGTAATGTGTTCTCCTACTACAAGGAGGATGAGGCGGCAAGTACAACCATGTGTAGGAGCTAGTATTGCTGCTTCTATATCTGTTCATAAGGTTGTTAGCGTCTCAGAGGAGCCAGTTTTGCCTTTTGAACTAGTCAAATGAATCATGTGGAAAAGGCTTGACAAGATTACTGCAATCAATTCCTTGTATTGATTTTTATTATATCTTCTTTACTTATGAAAAATCTGTAGAGGATAATGAGTAAATCAAAACTCAGGTGTGGGAAGATACTAATAGTTAAGAATATTATGTTTTATGTTTATGTGATCTGCATAACTGTCCTGGTACAAGTAGAGGTTCAGAAATTCAGCTGTAAAAGGGAATCATCAGTAATGTTTTAACAGGTAGTAGGTAGGAAATGTTCTTCTGTTCTCTCTTTTTGTGCGTGTGTTGTTTTTGCTTAGCACTAAACCTTTTTTCCCTTCAGGCAAAAGTAGCATCTGTTCTTTTGGCCTACTTATAAAGAAAAAAATTAAACTTTTATTGATGGCACGTCCTTATATTTAGAGCTATTAAAATGAAATCCCATCCCTACATGCACCCCATAGTAGAAGAAAGTAACTCTCAGAATCCTATCTATCTATCATCTATCTATCTATCTATCTATCTATCTATCTATCTATCTATCTATCTATCTGCTGTACACAGAAGTAGAAAATAGTATTTACCGGTAATTCATATTTTGGTCTACATGAGGCAGAGAAGTTGCGTTAAACTGTTCTAAGATCCAGTTCCTCAGATGACATAGATAAGAGCCTTCTAGTTTATATATTGAATTATTTTGTAATGGACTCACTCAGCTTACACCAGGGGTGCTCATTAGGTAGCTCGGGAACTACTAGTAGATCTTCGGCCCTCTTCCAGGTGATCTTCGGCCTCACCAGCCAGATGGAGCGCTCCTGCCATGCGCGCGCACACCCTGCGCGCACTCCTGCTGCTGGCTTCCGCTCTCGCGGTGCTTCTTTCGCCTGCGGGGCATTGCAGGAAGAAGGAAGCACGAGGCGGGGCCTCTGGAGGGAGCGCCTCCGTTGCCAGCGAGACAGGCAGGGCGGAGCGCTCCCTCTGGCTGCCCCGCCTCGTGCTTTCTCCTTCCTGCAATGCCCCGCAAGCGGAAGAAGCGCTGTGCGGGCGGAAAACAGCAGCAGGAGCACGCACGGTGGCAAGAACGCGCAGCGGCGGGAGCGCATGGCGGCGGGGCAGGTAGATCTTTTGGACTTGGTTGCTTTAAGAGTAGCTCGCATGCTGAAAAAGTGTGAGCACCCCTGGCTTACACATTCCATGCATTTATTTTCAGAACAATTGTCTGCAGCAAGGAAAGCTTTGAACATAGAACTATACAGACAAAGGCATCCTGGGTATTTGGGAACCATTGTTGTGAAGCATTCTAGTTCATGTGATTATCTTGCATTTGCATGTGGTACTAAGTTCTCACATTCTGCTGGCAAGTGTTTTGTGTAGAACCACCATTCACAAACATAGTTTCTGTTTCTAGCATTTACCTTCACATTATGAGGTTTATTAAAATAGATTACTATCACCATAGAAATATAATACTCTTAAGAACTAGATAAATCCTATCTAATTTAGACCTTAACTTCATGCTGTGGTGAACTATTTGCTCACTAGTTATTTAATGCCTTCTTTGCCTCAGTCTTCTCACAAAAAAGCCATCCTCGATCTCAACAACATGGAGTGGATGAAGGATTAGGGGGAATCCAGCCCCAAATAGGGTAACAAGTCATCCAGGAACACCTGGCTGCTGTAAATGAATTAAAGTCCCCAGGACCGGATCAACTACATCCAAGAGTATTGAAGGAACTAGCAGAAGTCATTTCAGAACCACTGGCAATCATCTTTGAGATTTCTTGGAGAACAGAAGTCCCAGCAGATTAGAGGGCAAATGTGGTCTCTATCTTCAAGAAGGGAAGTAAAGGACAACCCAAACAATTACCATCCGGTCCGCCTCACGTCGATACCAGGCAAGATTCTGGAAAAGATACTTAAGGAAGTGGTCTGCAAGCACTTAGAAAGGAATGTGGTCATTGCCAATAGTCAACATGGATTTATCAAAAACAAGTAATGCCAAACTGATCTGATCTCTTTTTTCAGTAGAGTTACAAACTGGGTAGATGAAGGGAACGCTGTGAATGCAGCGTACCTGGATTTCAGTAAGGCCTTTGACAAGGCTCCCCATGACCTTCTGGCAAAAAAACTAGTCAAATGTGGACTAAGCAAAACGGTTAGGTGGATCTGTAATTGGTTAAGGGAATGAACCCAAAGGATGCTCACCCATGTTTCCTCTTCATCCTGGAAAGAAGTGACAAGCAGAGTGCTGCAAGATTCCGTCCTGTGCCCGGTCCTGTTCAATATCTTTATTAATGACTTAGATGAAATGTTAGAAGGCATGATCATCAAGTTTGCAGATGACACCAAATTGCGAGGGATAACAAATACTCCAGAAGACAGGAGCAGAATTCAAAACAATCTTAACAGATTAGAAAAATGGGCCAAAACTAACAAAATTAAGTTCAACAATGACAAATATAAGATATTCCACTTAAGCAGAAAAAATGAAATGCAAAGATATAGAATGGGGGATGCATGGCTCAAGAGCAGTGTGTGTGAAAAAGATCTTGGCTTCCTTGTGGCCAACAAGTTAAACATGAGCCAACAATGGGATGTGGCAGCTAAAAAGCCAATGGGCTTTTGGCCTGCATAAATAGGAATATAGTTTCTAGATCCAAAAAAAGTCACGCTACCCCTCTATTCTGCCGTGGTCAGACCATATCTGGAATACTGTGTCCAATTCTGGGCACCACAATTTAAGGGAAATACTGATAAGTTGGAATGTGTCCAGAGGAGAGCAACTAAAATGATCAAGGATCCGGAGAACAAGCCCTATGAGGAGTGGCTTAAAGAGCTGGACATGTTTAGCCTGCAAAAGAGACGGCTGAGAGGAGACATAATGGCCATGTATGTGAAGGGAAGTCATAGGGAGGAGGGCTTGTTTCCTGCGGCCCTGGAGACCAGGAAGCGGAACAATGGCTTCAAACTACAATAAAGGAGATTCCACCTGAACATTAGGAAGAACTTCATGATTGTGAGAGGCTGTTCAGCAGTGGAACTCTCTGCCCCGGAGTGTGGTGGATGCTCCTTCTTTGGAGGCTTTTAAACAGAGGCTGGATGGCCATCTGTCAGGGTGTTTTGAATTGTGATTTTCCTGCTTCTTGGGAGAGGGTTGGACTGGATGGCCCACGAAATCTCTCCGAACTCTATGATTATATGATCCACCACTTCTTAATATTCTATATATAACATATCATAGTCCTAGTCTTTTCTTTTTCATTTTTTTCATTGATGTGGCATCCTTTCCCTGAAAAATTCAGAATCATATTTATGTGGCATACTATCCATGCTGGATATTATTTGTGCCCTTAAACGGTTTATTAAACTACCTGTTTGCTTAATTGCAATTTAAGCAAATTCAATTTTATAAGACTGTTTAACAGAGACATCAATATGCTTTTTTAGTATTCTCTCCTCTTTTCTGATCAAAAATAGTTTCATATTTACCATTAAACCAAAATATTCAGTGTTTTTCCCTCTCCAAAACAATAAAAGCTATCAATTCTGTAAGATTTTAAAGATTCCTGTTGTTCACTTTTCAAAGAACTCAAGCACTCTGAGCTGACCCTCTGCTTTTTATTCCTTATACGTGAAAGCAGAAGGGCAAAAAGACGTCCTCCCAGCCTATTTCAAGCCGGATTGTTCTTCTCTTCAAAACCTGTTATGAGTTACCTGGGGTTCAGAGACATTTCCAGGTTCATGCACATTCTACCAAAAGACAAGTGTCATCACCTGCATTATTGAAAGAGGTTGCTGTAAAAGACATCTGCAAAGCTGTGACTTAGTCTGACACCATGTATTTTTCTCACACATTAAACCTTATACATTAACCCCAGGAGGAAAATAAAAGTTTAAAAAAGGAATCCTATACAGGTATTTAAAAAAAAATATTTCAAAGCATGCAAAGATGTTCACTGCACCTAGTCAATATATGTATACAAGACAAAGAAGGGGGGAAAGGACCATAAAGAGAACGTTAGAAGAAAAGCACATGTAATACCTAAATAACTCTGAATCTAAGACTAGGCTAACTGTGCACAATTAAATAACGAATTGCAGGCTAACACTGTGTTGAAATGTAGAACAATTCTTACCCCATCTCCAAATTGAATTTTTTTAAAAAATAACAATTTGTTTATTTAAAAAACTCATTGTCATGGCATTACTGACTCATTGATTTCACTTGCTTGCCAGGGCTATTAATAAAAATAAAAACCAAAAATGGTTATGTCATTTCTCATATTATTGCTTTAAAACAGTGCTGTCCAACTTCTGCCGACCCAAGGGCCGGACTTCTGGTGAGTGATCACCTGGGGGCCGAGTGGCCACACACCCCAGGCACGCCCCGGCCACGCCCCCGGCCAGCGGCTCCGCCCCCTCTCCCAAAGCGTCACAATAGCCTTGAAGCGGGCGATTTCGCCCACTTCCGAGGCTGTTGTGATGCTTTGGGAGAGAAGGAGGAGCCACGGGGGAGCCCTCCGCGGCTCCGCCCCCTCGCCCAAAGCATCACAACAGCTGTTGTGACACTTTGGGGAGAGGGCGAAGCCGCGAGGAAGCGTCCGCGGCTCCGCCCCCTTGCCCGCAGGCCTGGATGGCTCGCAGGGGAAGCGAGCGCCCGGTTCTCGCTTCCCCCGCGAGCCATCCAGGCTTGCGGGAGGGTTTTTCGCCTGGCTCTCGTGTCCCTCTGGTCAGAGGGACGCGAGAGCCGGGCGAAAACTCCCTGGAAGGCCTGCCCCCTCGCTCCCTCCCGCCCTTCCCGGCGCCGCCCGGTGTCCCACCGCCACGGCCCCGAGGAAGGAGAAGGAGGGAGAGGGATTCCTCCTCCTTCCCCGGTGCCACGGCGATCAGGACACCAGCGGCGCCGGGAAGGAGGAGGAGGAAGGGAGGATTCCTCCTCCCCTCCCCCCCCCACCGCTGCGAACCGGAGGGACAGAGGGGGGAGAGGGACAGAGGGGGCGGTGCAGGGAGGAGGAGCTAGCTCTCTTCCTCCTCCCTGCACCACCCTCTTCTTCCCTCTCTCACCGGCGCCGATGCGATCCGGTTTGCATCAGCGCCGGCGAGAGAGGGAAGAAGAGGGCGGTGCAGGGAGGAGGAGCTGGCTCACTTCCTCCCCCTGCCCCGCCTCCGCCTCCCCCCGGCCGCCTTTAAAAAAAATTAGAATTTTTAAAAAAATTAAAAATGGCAGCCGGGGGCATAGCGGGGCCGTGTCCAACAGGCTGGGGGGCCGTGTACGGCCCCAGGGCCGCCAGTTGGACAGCCCTGCTTTAAAAAGTCTACAAACAGTTGGCAATCTTTCAGAAACTCTTTCATCGGTTTGTTGTTCAGAGTCCATGTCAGCTTGGCAACCTGGGCAGGATCTATAACCTTGACCGCCCAATCTTTGATACATTCAAGCAAATAGTATTCTTGCCACTGTTACCATATAAGTATAAATTCCTTATCCGTAATACCTATTAATGGTTTCAAACACAATTACACCAGTATTTCAAACACTATTTGCACATTATGATCAAAGTTGTGTACCCACATTATTCTTTTACCGTTCATCTTCTGTCTCCAACTTCAAGAGATTTGTGTACTTTTTAGAAATTTTGTGATCATCATCCTTACAAAATTATGAATATATTTAATTTTCTTCAGGCTCCATAACCAATTATTCTTTAATTTGCTCGTCTTTTATTAAGTTGTAAGTAAAGAAACCAGTCAATCTATTTTTCCCATCTGTCAAAAAGTGCCTCCCTTGACCTGTGCTCCCAATTACTTTAGTACGAATACAAAAAGCCTTGACTGAGGTTTAACCTATTCTCTCTTTTAAAAGCCTTCTTGTGGTGAGGTAACTGGTAACATTCAGAAAAGGCTTATATTTATGTTTGTACCAAACTCACAGGAAAGGCCTTATGATAACATGATTTTAAAGCTAGATTATACCTTGACTTCAACAAACCAGAGATACCCGTCCCATCCAAATCTTAAATCCTGACCTTCTAAATTCAAAAGTGTCTCATCACTCGGGAAGATAATCCCTTTCAGCAAAAGAAAACAACTGGCCTTATAATGCAGTTTAAGTTTTGGTAGTGCTAGACCACCTCTTGTTTGGTATCACACAATATACACTTTTGCCATTTCACAGGTATATTTAATTTCTTATTATGGGAATTAGTTTGAAAATAAAATCATAGTTTTACCAGGACATTTGTTTTTATCACTGAAGTTCTCTACGCAGGGGATACATTTGGTCCAAGATATTTTGATACCTGGCAAATAAATGTGACATACACGAGAGCAGTCATGCCATTTTGGTAGTTCAAGTAGAAAATATCTCAAAGCATCTCTTTCTCTTTGTGTGAGTCTACATACATAATGGCCACAAATTAAGTAATAGTTTATTTCCCTTCCATGACACCCTAGATCCCCAAACAAAGATAGCTGCCTTGCTTTCCCTAAAGAGACGGGGGGGAGGGGTGGCCATTCTCAGTCGTGATATCTTCAATTCCAGGACGATCCCGACCGCGAACATCCCAGGAATAGAATGCACGAGCATGGTGTGGGACCTTAGTGAGAGTGTGGCCTTCCTGTTGGTGTACCGTGCACCTAACGCACCGGCAGGGAGTCTACCCAGGCTGCTGGAGGTGGTCTCGGAGTGGGCATTGAGGTTTCCCAGGCTTATTGTCCTGGGGGACTTCAATGTCCACGCCGATGCCCCCTCAACGGCGGCCATGGACCTGATGTCCACCATGGAGACATTAGGTCTCTCACTTTGTAAGACCGGTCCCACGCACCAGGCCGGTCACACCCTGGATTTGATCTTCGCGCCGGAATTCAAGTGACCCTAGCCTCTTTAGAAGAGGTTCCATGGTCGGATCACAGTGTCCTGGAAGTCCGTCTTGAAGTGGCCCCCCCTTCTGGTAAGGGTGCCGAACCCATTTCGGTTCGCCCAAGGAGACTTATGGAACCCACTAGGTTCCTGAATGCTCTGAGGGACTTGGAACTCCCCAGCGACTCAGTCGACAGGCAAGTGGATTGCTGGAACACCTCTTTGACCACGGCCTTAGACGAGATCGCCCCCCAGACGCTCTCTCACCCCCCGTCGAAATCGCGCCCCTTGGTTTACCGAGGAGCTTCGAGCGATGAAACGGAGGAAGAGACAGCTAGAGGACGTGTGGCGGGATCTCCGTGACGGAGCATCGAAATCAGCTTATAAACAATTTAAGGATGTTTATGAGCGTGCTATCAAGGAGGCCAAAAAGGTTCATTATTCCTCCTTGATAGAGTCGGCCAACTCACGCCCAGCTCAACTTTTTAGAATAATTCGGTCCTTGACCACAATCTCGGCGGTCCCAAACGATAAGGATTTGGCTCCTACAGCTGAGGCTTTCCAGAACTACTTTGCCGACAAGATTTCGACTCTCCGCCGGACATCCCAGTCACTCTTGATACAGTGGTTGAACTCGAGACTCCGCCGCCACTCGGCGGGCCCACCTTCACCCGTTTCCAACTGCTGGGCGCAGCAGCTGTCGATAAGTTACTTGCTGCAGCTAGACCAACTACTTGCTCCTCGACCCGTGCCCCTCCTGGCTAATTAGATCTTGCCGGGATGGGTTACGTGGCCCCCTGGGCACGATCATAAATAGCTCCCTTGAGCAAGGAGTCTTCCCGGGGGACTGAAAGAGGCTATGGTAAGACCGCTGCTGAAGAAGCCGGTTAGATCCTTCGGCTCCCTCCAATTACAGGCGGTTTCCAACTTGCCTTTTCTAGGCAAAGTAATTGAGAGGGCAGCAGCGGATCAGCTGCAGCAGTTCTTAGAAGACACAGCTGGACTTGATCCCTTCCAGTCCGGCTTCCGTATTGGGCATGGGACGGAGACCGTGCTTGTCGCCATTACAGACCAACTTCGCCGCCAGCTGGACCAGGGTGGATCAGCCCTGCTTGTTTTGTTAGACCTAACAGCAGCGTTTGATACCGTAGATCATGCATTGTTGGCCCACCGTTTAGCCGTGACCGGGGTGAGGGGGACTGCCCTTAAGTGGGTGGCCTCCTTCCTCCGGGACCGGGGACAACGTGTGGAGAGGGGAGAGGAGGTCTCCGGGAGACTCCCATTAAGTTGTGGGGTCCCCCAGGGGGCCATCCTCTCACCCTTATTATTCAACATCTATATGCGCCCCCTGGCACAGCTGGTCCGCGACTTTGGTCTGGAGTGTTATCAGTACGCGGATGACACCCAGCTTCTGCTGAGAATGGACGGCAGGCAGGACACCGTACCCGATTGTTTCCATCTATGCCTTGAAGCCGTGACTGGTTGGCTGCGTGCCAGCCGGCTGAAGGTGAATCCGTCGAAGACGGAGATCTTGTGGCCCGGTCGCCCTGGGCTGGATGAGTGCCGGTTGCCTACCCTGGATGGCGAGCAGCTCAGCCCGTCATCCCTTGTAAAGAGCTTAGGTGTCCAATGGACCCTTTGCTGACCATGGAGACTCAGGTCGCCATGGTCAGCAAAGGCGTTTTACCATCTTCGCCAGGCTAGGCGACTGGCACCCTACCTGTCCAGGGACGACCTGGCCACGGTGATCCAGGCGACGGTCATCTCGAGGCTGGACTACTGTAACGCCCTCTACGTGGGCCTTCCCCTGTCGACAATCCGGAAACTCAAGCTAGTGCAGAATGCCGCTGCCCGCTTGCTGGTGGGTGCACCAGTGAGGGAGCATATTACGCCCATCCTACGGCAACTGCACTGGCTTCCCATCGAGTACCGGATTGCCTTCAAGGTGTTGGTGTTAACCTTTAAGGCCTTGCACGGTCTAGGGCCTGAGTACCTAAGGGACCGCCTTACCCCGTACATTCCCCCGAGATCACTGCGCTCGGAAGAGCAGAACCTATTGGTCGTTCCATCACCCCGCTCCTGTTACCTGTCCAGTACGAGACAACGAGCCTTTTCATCTGTGGCTCCCATGACTTGGAACTCGCTACCCAATCATGTCCGGGCAATGCATGAACTCGGCCCTTTCCGAAGAGCCTGTAAGACTGTCCTCTTCAGAACAGCGTTCGGCTAACTGAACGGAGAAGTTTACCAGTTCAGAACTTAAGATCGGGATATGTATTTAGTTGGCGACTGACTATGTTTTACTGTTTTTATGGAACCTTGTTGTGCATTTGTATTGTACATTTTATTCTTGTTGTGATCCGCCCCGAGCCTGTAGGGAGGAGCGGAATATAAAATTGACTAATAAATAAATAAATAAATAAATAAATGCTAGACTGTGCCTAAAGACAAAATATTTTTGAAGGAAACGTCAACCCAAACACCTGGAAAGTGAGCCTGCTGGACTCTCAACATGGAGAGTTGAAAAAAAAGAGGGCAGCACTGATGTATTACTGATATTGTTTGGGCACAGTAAATTATCTTCTTCCCCACTTGGAAAGCTTTGGAATATGCAGCAATGCTAACTGTATGCTTGTTTCAGAAGCAGTCTAGCAAGTCATTGTGCCCCTCACAAGAACCATTTGTCACCTATTACATCATGCCAATAAGAACGCTGCAAAATATTTGGGCATGCAAAGCAGTGCTTGAAGAACATGATTTCCAGATACAATGTGTTCAGCTCTGTTTTATATTTAAATACCTTAAGTTGGATACAGGGTTACAACCTTATCATATTGGCTGCCGGAATTGCCATAAGTGGTGGTGAATCCGGTGGTGCCTGACGAAGGGAATATGTTGCCCCACAATTTGCATTGCCCGACTTAACCCAAACCCCATCCCACACGGGGAAGCACCCGCTACTTGGCTTCTCCCCATTGATCCATATGCAACACGGGAAATTCTCCCATGTTGCAAGTGCGGCAACATACTCTGGTTCCTCTCAATTTGCACCACAGAGTCCTACCAGAAGAAGCTCTACATCATGAGATGGGAGCCAGCGACCTCCGTGGAGCAAATGGAGAACTGCCGTTTTCTGCCAATGTTATACCAATCTGATGTTGTCGTTAGTCATACTCAGTAAAATCAATAAGACAAAGATAGTCATGACTAAAATCATATTGATTGGTTTTAATCTAGGCATAATTAAATCTGACATATTTATTTAAAATATTTCCATTTCTGTCACAGCAATGTTAATATCAAAATATATTTGTGATTTCAGTAGATTTGATCTGCAGTCCTGTGTAACCATATCTGGGAATAGGCCCTGCTAGACCAAACAAAACCTCCTTCAGAGTCAACCTGCATAATATTGTACTGTTAATAGATTCCAGTTCAGATGAAGAAATGATGCTTAGGGTCACCATAAGTAGAAAACAATTGGAAGACACACAATAGCTAAACTAAATAATATCAAATTTTATTTTTAATTTGTACCACTGAAGTTTTGTTGGCTTAAAGCTGGTTTTGAAGGCATGGAAGTTTATTAATGCACATTTTATAGACCAGCTGGATCTTTTAGAAATTTTGTGAGGTTAAGTAATAGCATGTTTAAAAGAGACTGTAGGCTGTTAATGTTTTCTCACTGAGGAAATCAGCATGAAAAATTAAGTAAGCTTAATGTATATTAAGTACAAGCCATCAAGTGAAAATGTGTGTAAAATGTAAAATTAATGTAAAAATATTATGAAAGTGTGGGTATACCTGAATTTTTAAAAACGCTAAGCTTTTGCTTCTCACCAGTACAAGAAAGACAATGGTCAGAGCTGAAAATAACTTAGACTATATTGGACAAAGTTTATAATGTGACTATTTCTTTAATTTAAGTAATACAGTCATCCCCCTCCCATAACAGCTAAATCCTGGTTATAGGATTTAGCCTTTAAAGCCCTAAACGGTTCTGGTCCAACTTACCTGTCCGAATGCATTTCTCCCTATGAACCATCGAGATGTTTAAGATCATCCGGAGAGGCCCTGTTCTCGATTCCACCTTCTTCACAGGCATGATTGGCAGGGACGAGAGACAGGGCCTGTTCAGTGGTGGCTCTTCGGCTTTGTAACACCATTCCTAGTGACATCAAATTAGCCTGCTCCCTCCTGACATTTCGTAAGAAAGTAGAGATCTGGCTGTTTGAACAGGCATTTGCAGATGAAATATAATTGTTTAATTAGACGTATGGAATGATGATGTGACGGAAAGTGATTTTAACGAGACACTGAATTGTATTTTTATGTTTTTAATTGCTAATTGTTAGTTGTTTATATGTTTACTGTTTTAATTGTTTTAATTATGTTTTATCAGGAGGTAAGATTTTTGTAATCTTGGCCTGCCTTCTCTGTAAACATAAGAACATAAGCCATGCTGAATGAGTCAGCCCATCAGGCATTCTGACACAGGCTGTATAAAAGTGGGCAAAACCCTACCTGCTAAATAAAATAAATAAATAGGTGCATTTCAGTATGTGGCCAGGAATATAGTGTCTGACATATTATAAACAATGACCCTCTGGGTGAAGAAATAAGATTTTTTGTGAAGTCTTGGCTCTGCCTTCCCTCCTCTCCTCTGCTTTAGTTCCCCCTGTTTATAAGCCTTCCCAATAACGTCCATCCCTTGATCATTTTTGTTGCGATTTTCCAGTTCTTTGTATTAGTTTTTGGGTGGAGCTTAAAATCCCCTCAGAGGCCAATCTTAGTTGGTCTATTCCATTTCCCTGTATGGAGCTTTCTTACTGGACCCCTCCCTCTTTTCTACAGTGGAGCTACTTTGATTTAGGCTTGGAATTATCTGGTAATCCTAGGCCCAAGCTATTCAAATAGGCATTCTTAGCTGCTGCATTTAGCAGTGTTTTTATATAGCGGCAGTCCAAAGGACAACAGAAGCTTTTGGTCACCCTAAGCTTCACAGGAAAGAAGATTAAGTCAGTTTGTAAGGAACAATTTATAATCCATCGCTTTGCACCAGAGACAAGAGAGACTTCCAAAGACCTCAGAAAGATTACTGCAACCAGTAAGATCTCCTTTTGTAATATATTGTTTTAAGTTACCTTATGATAGTCTTGGGTAGAGTTAACCCTTTGTTCATCTTGTTTGCAGTAAACACATTAGGTTATATTTTCACTTTGCCTAAAGTGCCTCTATCTGCTAAGGGCCTTAATCTTAACAGAAGGTATCAGATAGCCCCCGAGAAAAGCCAGACAATATAGTTTTCCCAAAGGATCGGGCGTGCTATCACAATTTTCATCAATGTCAAACTTGTGGGGCATTTTTTCCAGAAACAAAATGTTTTAAATTGAACAAAAATGTTTTTAATTTAACAAAAATACAAGATTGGCACCTTTTTACATATACTTTGGAGCCCCCGGTGGCACAGTGGGTTAAAGTGCTGAGCTGCTGAGCTTGTTGACTGAAAAGCCGCAGGTTCAATCCTGGGGAGCGGAATGAGCTTCCGCTGTGAGCCCCAGCTTCTGCCAACCTAGCAGTTTGAAAACATGCAAATGTGATAGGTACCACTCTGGCAGGAAGATAACAGCACTCCATGCAGTCATGCCGGCCACATGACCTTGGAGGTGTCTGCGGACAACGCCAGCTCTTTGGCTTAGAAAGCACCACACCCCAGAGTTGGACACGACTGGACTTAATGTCAGGGGAAAACCTTTACCTTTACCTTACAGATACTTATTTTAGTAATATCCAACTTATTTATGTGTAACTTGGTTATATCATAGTGTCTGATATCTCTGTATGGTTGTGAAAGCTAACAGGAAAGCAAGCTAATAGGACGATAACTCAATAAAAATGTAGTGCTTGAGGTCTACAAATCCCATGGGCTGCCAAAAGGATAAGTAAAATGGTTCAGGGGCCATCTACACTTATCACTTAAGATGGGGTGAACCCAGCAGAGGATGATTGGATTTCAGTGTGGGGATATTGCACATGGAGCCCTGGAACCGTGTCTAGGCCTGGATAGTACTTACATACACTGCCGAGGCTGGCTTCAACCCAGTTCCAGTATTGAGTGCAGCTTCAGAACCATGAAGGAATTGGGCTTTTAAAAAATTTTATCCTCCCAATTGTGAATCCCTGAATCAGTTAAATCTTGCAATGATGTTTACACTGAAGCACATTGATACAGATTACAATTCTGTTTTGGAGTATCCCCATACTATGCTAACGCAGTTGAAAACTTCTAATGTGTGTTGCCGTGCGTGTTCTCGGCATGTGTCATTTAGACACTTCTCAAGCTGCCTTCAAACTATATTAGGTGATCATGTAGATACACCCTAAGATTAAATTAAGCCTGAACTCTTACCTCGGAGAGAGGGGGGAATAAAATTATTATTATTATTGTTATTATTATTACCTAGAAGCCCTACCAAACTGAGGCAATTGTACTTTTGACATATAATGAGACTGCATGATGCACTGGAAGACACGATACAGCTCAGTGGTCACGGCAAGTATTTGGGAGAGAGGAAGACTGCATTACAGATGAATAGATTCAAGTCACAGCCCTGAATTAGCAAGATGTTAGGAGGATTATTAACAACAGAGCACTAATGAAGCCAACTTGATGGTATTTAACAACAAAATGTTGGGGGGGGGGTGTCCTTGAGGCTGCAGAAACAACCTTGGAACATGCAGTATACATGATAATCTTTATTTTGAATAATTTTTAGCAGTAGCCAAAAAGGGGAATGTGTGTATTAAGGAAGAGCCATAGATCAGTGGCATGACAGTGTATGCCCAATGGCCTACTTTCAGTCTCTGGCCTTAGACCAAGGTAGGAAAGACTTCTGTTAAAAAGTGATGTCTATGCCAGGCAGCATAGACAGATGGACTTCAAATCTGAATCCTTATTAGGTAGA
Organism: Anolis apletophallus; assembly: GCA_030556195.1. Taxonomy (NCBI): domain Eukaryota; kingdom Metazoa; phylum Chordata; class Lepidosauria; order Squamata; family Anolidae; genus Anolis; species Anolis apletophallus. The sequence continues at coordinate 77,371,476 of JARBWK010000007.1, read as the reverse complement.
TTCTTAAGGGGGGGGGGGTTGGTTGAAACAAAATATTACAAGCAGTAACAATCACCACACTTCACCATAATGCTAGATGCATCCAAAGCAGGAAGAAGTGTCAGGGAGCTTCAGGTTCATTTATGTCCCCCTCCTTCTCCTGGAGTTTTAAGCTTGTATTTCCAATTTTATTTATTTATTTACTTTGCTTCTAGACCGCCTCTCTCAGCCCGAAGGCGACTCGATGTACAAATAGCAGGAACTGCTCAAGACAAACAAATCAACAGTTATCAATACAATTTCAACATATACAATTTAACATTTAAAGTTAAAATACAAGATTGGCACCTTTTTACAGATACTTTGGAGCCCCCGGTGGCACAGTGGGTTAAAGTGCTGAGCTGCTGAGCTTGTTGACTGAAAAGTCGCAGGTTCAATCCTGGGGAGCGGAATGAGCTTCCGCTGTGAGCCCCAGCTTCTGCCAACCTAGCAGTTTGAAAACATGCAAATGTGATAGGTTTTAGTTTACCTCATCAGTCTCAGTAATTAGTTATGACTAATTTGATTGCGATAGTTTCAGAAACTATGGTTTGCAAGTTATTTGTTTTAAAGCGGCCTAACTTAAATACCTCCAGGTATGAAAGTATAGCAAATGCTTCATGTGTTCTCAACTGTGCAAGAAGAGGGGTGGTGGGGTCCAAAACTTGCTGCAACTCATACTTTGGCCATTAAATTTATATATAACATCAGTGTTGCTAGACTGAAAACTGGAGAAGGCTCCTTCACCTTTAATGATTGTTTAGAAGAGAGAATTTCAGCAGGTGTTGCTCATTACCTGGTTGTGTGACAAGCAATAGTGGCTGAACTTTTCTTTTCTACACATCCATTAAAAGAAGAAGAACCCTCAATCTGGCAACAGTATAACAATGTAGAATTGAAAGGAAGGGGTCCATTGCATGGTACTGAATTTGGTTCCCTCCCACTGACAGCTCTGAGACAAAGGAAATTAAAGCTCCTGCTACTCATAAGTAAAACGTCATCAGTCCTATAACTGCCAAACAAAGTTTTACACATTCCTAAAATACATTTGTTTGTTTTGCAAAAATTCTAGACATTCATTTCTGTTTAGATATCAATCTCATGGATGTGTAGTTATGCACATGGTGATGAAAAATTAAGGCAGCTCATAGTACATCTAATTTTATAAGCCGAAGCAAATGCTGAAAACAAAAAGAAAAGGCTAGAATGCGATTATAAAGAGTTTTCCAATGCTGTATAATTATTTTTAAAATCTTTTTGTTCACTGATGGGGTCACTTCATATCTTCCTGAACTCTACAGTTAGTATTTAGGCTCTGCTTTTGATTCCTTGGCTGTCAGAGGTATTAAAAATACAGTTGTCCCTCCACATTTGCAGCTTTGGCTTTTGTAGATTTGATTATCCACAGATTTGATTAACCACAGATTTGATTAAAATGTGCTTTCTCAGAATCTCTAGGTCATTCAGTGTGGATCTGTGGTCGCATTGGAAGTTTATTATAGGGTAATGGTGAAGGACCTAGAGATTCCTAGCAAAAACATCTCTCTCGTCAGAGGTTCCCAAACTTTTTTGGTCATGGAACAATTCAGAAGACTCCCCCCCCCTCCCCCCCAGGAGCCCTAACTCTATCCCTAAGAACCCAAACATAATTTCCTTCTTTCATCTACTCCTGTTGGCTGGATGTTTTGCATAATGTATATTTGAGTCTTGCTCAGCCAATGTTCTGTATTATCCAACACGATGTGCCTCCCACCTGAATCCACAGCTGTTTCAATACATTGTGATGTTTTGGTGCTAAATTTGTAAATTTAGTAATTATTACATAATGTTGCCATGTACTGAACTGATTTTTCTGTCGATTTGTTGTAAAACATGATGTTTTGGTGCTTAATTTGTAAAATCATAACGTAATTTGACTTGAATAGGCTTTTCCTTAATCCCTCCTTATTATCCAACATTTTCGCTTATCCAACGTTCTGCCGGCCCGTTTATGTTGGTTAGAGGACACACTACTGTAAAGAGATTAAAATTTAAAAGTTTTTATGCAGGGATACATTTAATTTCAATAAGATCTTTATACTCTAGAATTGACTTTCATAAAAATGTTTTAAGGTTGTAAAGTTTTTTCATGGTAATTCTTTGATGCTTTGGTAGAACCCTAGGGTTCCGTAGATGCCGCCACTGCTCTAGGTCTTCCCTTAAGATTCTGTGGCCAGCTTCCATGTGGAGTTCCTTTGGATGACCTAGAGATTCCTAGATGTTCTCTCAGATAGAAACAGCAGCTCTTTCTCCTGGTTGTTGTTTTTTTCCAATTCCATGGGGATTCTCCCCTCCTAACCCCAGTAAATATAGAGAGCCGATTCTATTTTTAAAAGGCAGGACCATCTCAGTGGTGGCATCTAACTTGTGGAGTCGGTGCCCTCATAGGTGAAAGAGGCCTATCGCTGTTGTTTTTAAGCAGTCAGTTAATACTATTCATGAAGCTTTTAGTGGAATGTGTGTGCTTGTGTCTGTGTGTGAGCAAGGCTTTGATTGCTGTTCTAAATTGCTGCATTTGTCATTTCTGTGAATTCTTCTCTAGCTATGTTAATGCTTTTTCCACAATGACTGTTTTTGTGTGGGTTGAAATAGATGCTTTTACATTTTTGTGATGATTTATTATTGTTACCTGTCTTGAGTTAATTTTTAAATAAAGTGGGGGCAAAACTTCAAAACAATAATGAAAAACTTTTTCACAAGTAGATGCCGAGTTAATAAAAGAAAACGCATCTTCCTTATAAACAAAATTTTGCATAAATTCACATAAAGCTATACAACGTTCAAAAGTAATTATGAGGCAGTGCCATCACATTCTTTACAAAATACATGGCATGCTCAGATTTCATATTGGCTGAAGGTGGTTCTGATACATTACAAGACTGAATAGAATAACTTTCTTGAAGGCTAATTTTATATTTGTAGTCTCTTGGGGTAGCTTGTGTTTGAGGCTTTGAGTGGGGATAAGGTTGCTTTTATCCCAGTTGGGCAAAAGAACTGATTATCAAAGTCTTGTAACACCTGCTATGAAAGTTTGTTCTCCTTTATGTTTGAGGGCAGCACAAATATATTACGCAAATCGCTTTAGGCCATTTCCACCCAAATTTTTAGGAAAACATTTGCATAGTATTGGGGGTGGGGGGTGGGGAATGTTTAGTAATGTTAACTAATGTACTTTAATAGTCTCTCCTGAGCTACTTTTGAAGGAAATGGCATCCTTTGTGCAATCATGTATGTCTAAATAACAGTGTAGAGTTGGAAATGGGATTTACATGTTCGACTATACAATTTTTGTAGAAATGAAAGAAGTTTGCTTCCTTGATTGTTCCCTCACTGGGAAGTCTGTACAACATTCTTGGTCCTGTATATATAGCTAATTATATCAGTTGCTAGGTTTACAGTATGTTTAACCCAAACTATAAAAGTTAGTAAACAAATGCCTGAAAAATGAAGAAGGGACACTGGTACTGTGGTTTTCACTTTATCTTCATCTAGTTTAAATTTGTTATAATGAAAATGTGGTCTTCTTAATGGCTTTTCTTATCATTTCTCATTCCTTCTTTCATAGTATGGGAACAATATTTGCTTTGGGTTTTAAAAGTCTGTGGACTAGTACATAAACAGATGCTGGTACATCTGGCCTTTGAATATTGCTATTTTCTAAACTGTGGTTTGCTTTTTTACCCACTCAGCATATCTGTTTGAGTCGCACAGTTTCAACAAGAGACAAACTATGCTTACTGCTCACTGTGGCATGCATTAACAGTCCTCCTCTAGGGACTAGGAAGAACATTTACAATCATAACAGCTAGCTTGAAGTGCTCACCAAATGGCATTCGTTTTCAGCTTATGGATGTCTTGAGGTCAGATCCTGTAAAGGTTGCTGTGCCACAAATAACTCTAAGTCCAACTTTTAATATCTACAATATTCTATTCGTTAAGGAGATTACTTTGGTTATTAAACTTTCTAACGTTTATTCAGCATTGTATTTTGTGCCTTCAAGAGTGACACATTAATTCATGCACCTACTAACTGACAATATAAGACACAAAACCGTGACTATGCCTATTATTGAATTATATTACACCTCCTGACAACTTCTCTGCGCTCTGGGGGTTATTTATTCATAAAATTCCTCTTCTATTTCATTATGATGCAATCACGATTGCTAAATAATGTTGAAACTTAATGAGAAGTCCTAGGAGAATTGTTTTTATTCTGCTCAGCATGGCATCTTTCTGTTGTTTTGGGAAATAAGATGGTATGCTGATGGTAGTGGTGCTGCTGGCAGGGTGTCCCATATCAGGCTTTTCAGAGAGGCCAGACTAAATGTGCCAAACAGCTACTGGGCCCCTGTTAAGAAGAGTTGTAATCTGCTAGTACATTGTACTAGTTATTGAACTGTTTCCAGGGTCAAATATCAGTGGGAAGGAAAACAGACAAAATCTGCCAGCTCTGAAGAGCTTGTTTCTCCAGTGTCTTGCTATCTTCATAGCCGTTACTTTGGGTAGCCTTTCCCCTCCTGCTATCACCATTTGCACTAGCTTAGTGCACCAACAACATTTCAAACAGTCTTAATATTTGAGGAGAAAATGGTCCTTGGTGCACCTGAACCATGCAGAACTTGGTAAAGTACAGTGTGTATGGAAACAAAGGAGAATTACTTGTAGAGAATTTGGTTTGGAAGTTCAAGGAAGCAATGGGAGATAGTTAAAAAGGGAAAGAGAAAAGCAAATGAGAAGGAAGCTGATTTGGAGGGGACTGTGGTTGTGATGTGATGGATTTTAAAAGCAGTTGAGATTTAATGGTCTAAAGAAGCATACTTTTGACAATGTGAGTGAAAGTGTATGCTATTTAGATACTCTTGGGAAAGGAAACATCAGAATATAAAAATTACAGATTCATAACCAGAAGGAAACAACATGAACACCTATGAATGATTTAATATTACATGCAGTGGTATTTTAACTAAGTAGCCATTGCTGCTGTTAAGTAATATATTAGCTTTTTTTTCTTGCATGCAATTTGTGTACGAAAGAGACGGAGGGAGGGAGAATATATTCAATGTACATTCTGCTTCTGTTGATAAAGTGCCTTGAGAATATTTCAGATGTTCTTTTCTTGATTCTTTGTTAACTGAGTGGATAGAAGAAACTCAATGAGATGTTAGGAGTATTTTTCCAGAATGTTTTTTAAAAAATGCCTTAGGCTAGAATAAAATATTTTATATATAGTTAGTATCCTCTTCATGCCTCTGAACTGAAGTCAGTGTGAAATTTAACACTTTCTTTTTTCATACCTCCCAAGTACATTTACAGAGAGGATTAACCACTTACCACTTTTACAAATGTAAAGTGTGTCAGTGCAATTCAGTATTTCAGCTAGTAGCTTGAAAGGAAACGTTTCTTGTGATCATAGGGTTTGAAAATATGAGTACGTACTAGGACAGTGACATATCACTGAAAAAATGGAACTGAATAATGGAAATAGAGGACACTGATGTGACTAATGTTTGTATGTGCTCTGTTGTATCTTCTTGGCTTTTCTTCGCAAACAAAGATTCAGGAAGGACTCATCCCACGCTTTCTACAAGCGCATTGATGACTAATAGTTGGGTGTGTCCTTCGAGCCCGTGCAATGGATTTTTCTGGTGGAGTGCAGCATGCACAGAACTGGCCTCACCCTTTAAACCAAAGGTTTATCTGCCGGGGCCTAGCAAGCTTGGACAATGGCAGTGAGGTCCTCAAGTCGTAGGTTTGATTAGAGTTTCCTTCTCTTAGATGGTTGACCTTTCAGGGTTAGACGAGCACCATCTGCCCGGGTTTGAAATTAGAGTTTTCCTTCTCTTAGGATGGTTGCCAAAAGGCTAGAGAGCCCATCCTGCCTGTTAATGCTCTTTGTCAGACCCTTCGGTTGTGACCTGTCTGGCATGGGAGGCCCTACCAGTGGCTATTATGCCACTGTCAGCATAGCTCACAACTTTATTAGGGTATGCAAGCCTCTCCCCCACAGCAAGGGGGCAAATATATATATATATATATATATATAGAGAGAGAGAGAGAGAGAGAGAGAGAGAGAGAGAGAATTTAAATACAGGTATAGTGCACCCCTTATGTGCGTCTACATGCCTTCAGTTGACTTATGGTGACCCCATGCATTTCCTAGGATTTTTTTTTAAAAAGAAAGGAATATTTATAGGTGTTTTTACCACTTCCTTCCTCTCAAATGCAGCCTATAGCATCTGATATATATTGGCAGTCTACCGTGCAAGTACTAATAAGGGATAAACCTATTTAGCTTCAAAAATCAGAGGTGATCTAGAACCTTTAGTGTATTCAGGTCCTGTGTCTCATCTAGAATAGGCAAATCTATGTTTCAATTTTAACAATGTTTACCCATTTAGAAGCATGTTTCTTGTGTTTAATTTTTTTGTTGGTTTGTGAATGTTATGCATAAATATTGTGTGCATTTTGCACGCATATCTCTCACTATGTATACATGAACCTTGAAGTGAAACCAATTTTATGGCGTTTAGTTTCTGCCATTCAAATTTCTGTTTTATTTAAAACTTAGGTGAAGTCATCAGCCACAATGTAAACAGTATTAGGATGATATAAATGGAGCAATATTATTCTATGGGTTTTATGCTGTGACCTCATAGAAATCTTTGGAAGAACCAACTCTCTTCTGTCGAATGATGCCTATCAGAATGCCATTCGAAGTGTATGTGTCTTCAAATTATCTATTGACATCTGGTGATCACATGGATTTATTAGGTCTTCTTAAGCCAGTAATATTCAGAGCTAGATTTATTTATTTATTTATTTATTTATTTATTTATTTATTTATGGTATTTGTATACCGCCCTTCTCAACCCCGAAGGGGACTCGGGACAGTTCATGATTTTGCCAGTTCCTTCCTCTGAAACATGCAAATATTTTCCCCAGCATAAGCAATATATACAGTAAGTCCCGAATAAGCCTGTGGAATGCATGCTTGAAACTCTCTCCTTGGCAGTGTAACATTACAGTGTCTCCAGTTTCTATCAGTAGCCTTATGTGATGGTGAATGTGTGCTGCCTTTAACTGAATCAGCTCAGTATGGTCCACACCAAGTTGCAACAGTTCCCCAGTGGTTTCTACTAGAGTTGTTCCTCAATTTTACCAGATCCTGAAGGTCCAAACATATGCGTTATCTTAACACAAATTGAAATTCACTAAATTTTAACATGCTCTAATGGTGATGCAAAAAAACCCCAACACAACCTTTTGTGTAACGAGCAATAGCAATTAGTGTTTAAAATATACTGTAAATAGGTTTAAGATTTTCATAACCTGCTATTAATGAAACATGATTATGAATATCATAAATACATTTCTTCTTAAATGCAACTGAATTAAATTGCTTTTGCCTGTGGTATGCATAATTTGTTTAAAAATTATGTACCACTAGCAGCAGAGTTTAAAAATCTATATTATCATAAAGCAGGATTTAGTTGTCCATAAACATTAAGTACTGGTTGTATAAATATTATACTAATAACTAGATGCAAGTAGTAACAGTGCATTGCTTTTAGAATTCATGAATGTCTAAATCAGTACATTTTAACTTTGTGCATCATAACTTCCTGGGAGAAGAACAGGCATCATCATTCCAATTCAAGACCATAAACAAGATCAGGAATGCAAAAAGGAATAGTTTTTTCTGGTTTCCCTGAGCTAGTATTGCCAACGAAGTGGTAAATACTGTTTATATCGGAATTAAATTGTGTGTGTGACATGAATAGGGATTTCAGCTTTCTTCATATACATTGAAGTATAAAATACATACTCCCAGGTTTGAATATATTTTATTTTAAATTGTAGAGATTTTGTATAATACTTTGGAAAATGAAATTTCTGGACTCTACAAATCAGAACTGTTGTCGTAGCCAGAGACCTTCCTAGTAGTAGTAGCTGAAGGCTCAATCACAACAACTGTTGTGTACACAATGAACATACATGGTCTCTGCCTGTGGCACCCTGGAGCACAGTTGTATGAATTGTTGTAGATGAGCCCTTGAGTAATCCTGAAAGTGTGGAATTGGAAGCTGGGAGGGGAAAACGGGTTACTCATGAGCAAGGATCAGATGAAGAGCACCAAAGGAAAATGATCCAGCAAATGCTTGAGGACTCCACTGATGAGGACTCTTTTGAGGGTTTCTCTGGGGATGATGGGTCTGTCAGTAGGGAGCCAATTATGGGAAGTGAGGCTGGTAATTCTGAGGATCAGGCTTCATCCTGGGGGGAATTACGTCTTGTGTCGCACACCGGCCGAGAACCAGGGCCCTTCAAATATTCACACAACCACGGCTGGAAATAACAGTCTATTTATTGAAGTAAACAATGTCCAAAAAAAATAACAGTAAACATGAAAATAGCCAAGGCAAAAAGCATTGGAGAAAATCCCAGGAAATGTTCCCAAAGCCTCAGGCTAATTAAGTTGTAAGGTCTCTGAATATAAATCCACTAAGAAGCAACAGAACTTAAAACTAGGATAGTCCCAAAAAAGCAAGCTCAAAGTTCTGTCACTAATGATCAAAAAATCATGAAATCAGGAGTTCATGGAACTGCTTGCAGTAGAATCGAAAGTTGACCAGGAACTGAATTTCAACCTTTACAGGGCTAAAAACAAGATCTCAACATTCTAACATTTCCCTCCCTTTTCCCTGGGAAAGTAACAGCTGCGGTTAGAATCCTCTGTCAGCCCTAGCTTGTGCCAACCTAGCAGTTCGAAAACATGCAAATGTGAGTAGACCAAGAAGTCCTTATGTGAGATATCTGACAAATAGTATATCTACATCATAGCATTAATACCATTTCACACTACTTCAGTTGTCATAGCTCAGTTGCCCCCGTGGCGCAATGGGTTAAACCACTGAGCTGCTGAGCTTGACTGAAATGTGGCAGGTTCGAATCTGCTGTCAGCCCCAGCTTCTGCCAACCTAGCAGTTCAAAAACATGTAAATGTGAGTAGATCAATAGGTACCACTCCAGCAGGAAGGTAACAGCGCTCTGGCTGTATGACCTTGGAGGTGTCTACGGACAACGTTGGCTCTTCGACTTATAAATTGAGATTAGCACCACACCACAGAGTCAGACATGACTGGACTTAATCTCAGGGGACAACCTTTACCTTTAACCTAATCCTAAAGAATCAGAGTTTGATGAGACACCAGCTCTGTTTAGCATCAAAGCCTGAAGACCTTGTGAAATAACAACATCCATTACTCCATAGCACTAAATCACAAAAGTTAAAGTGGGCTGAAACAGCATTAATTCTACAGTACAGATGCACCTGGGAGGGAGAAACAACTCCAGTTCTTTGGCTCTTGTTAGATTGTCTTTATGAATAGAATAATTATTTGGGATGACCTTTCAAATTCTCATCAAATTTGATGAATTCAGCATCTTGGCTCAGTATTCACTGGGAAGGTTAAAATACTTAAACACCTGTTTTCCCGGGATGTTATTTGGCATTGAGATTTTTATCTTAAGTCGACAGCTATTCTTTCCTTTTGAAAGAGAAGCAATTGTTGTCAGTATGTCAGGAACCAAGACGATAGCATGTTTTGAATGTTCAGATAGGGAATCTGCCTTTATGCCAATACTGATCTCTGATGGCAATGGAAATGACAAGAAGAAAAAACCTAAATGAGAGCCTGATAGCTCATGTGAGATGTCGTTACTGTTGTGTTGTTGTTGGGAGAAGGCCCTGTCTTTTATCATTTTTAAGTGTATTAAAGGATGATTTTTTAATGTTGTGAGCCACTTTGTGGTTCAATTAAGATAAAAGGAAACAGGGACAGAAATACCAGGCCTTGTGGACAATGGACTAGTTCGAATTTGAGCCAGTCCAGCTGTCTGCACTAATCCCAGAGTATGGGGCTGCTCTGGAGTTTCACCAAAACTCTGGCACAATCCCCAACTTCTCCTAAAGTGAGCTAAAACTGGGTTAGCCAGTTTTAACTAATGTATACACTGAAAGTCACATTCTGGCCTGATGCAGAGTTTAGACCCAAAAGACATTCCTGCCACAAAGGAGATTTTCAGAGATTTGGAAACATTTGCCTTTTTATTTTGTCATTGTTTTGTAATCTTATATATATAAAGGAGACGTGGTCGTGCAAAGATGGATATGCACGGCCAAACCATAACCCCCCCAAACACAAATCCCACGACACACATTCCCCAGACCACGAGGTACAGACATAACACTAAAAAACCCACCTCACTAACTTGCAACCCCCCAAAAAACAGCCCCCAAAAACCGCCCATTGACTACCTTTCTGCGCTGGCCACGAGCGCAGAACACAGTGACAGCCATCGCGCAGGCGCACTACAACCCCCCAACACCACAACGCGGGACAGAAAGACAGCAAACACACTGCGCACTCTGACTCCCCCAACCCCCAACCGATTCCGTCCCCTCTCTCCCACACACCATCAACTTCACCGCGCAGCCGCTCTCTGCCGCATCGGTCGCTTCTGCGGCTCTCCGGGAAGCAACACTGCAAAAACAACCAAAAACTACAAAAAACATGGCGGCCGAACCACTTCGGTCCGGCCGAAAGGCTCCGACGGAAGTCAATCCGTCAGAAAAAGAGTCCGGCCGGAAACTGATGCCGCATACCGGAGGTTCCGCCCCCGCCTGGCCCGAGGTGCCGCCAGGAAAGATGGCGGCCGCCACGGAGCAGCGGCTACCACAAGGAGACCTCCTGGTTACTCCGAGAAGACGCCGTCCCCCCGGAGCCTGCCCTCCGGACCATAAGTAACATCATTTCAAACCCTTATATACTCAGACTTCCCCGCATCTCCTAAATAGGGCACAGCAACGCGTGCCGGGTACAGCTAGTAGTATATAAAGAGGATAAAATATAACTTATGTGAAGAGAAAACAGCATACCTCATATTTATTTTAGTGTTCATACTTCTTTTGTCAAACTGATTCAAAGAATTCTATCCATTTATTATAATTAAATCAATTTTTAGCATTTGAATGCTGCCTTGTCTCACTGTAAACCACTCTACAGAACTTTAAGGCTGATTGCACATACTAGATAGGGAGGATTTTTCAATATTTTACTTACTGTGCGGTTGAGTACCATTAATTGGCGGCATTTCTTCTTTTTACATTGATTTTGCATACTGCTTTTTCACTTGGAACCAGCATGGTGATGTCTTAAATCTGCAACCTAATGAATATTGCTGTCAATAACTGTTCTGAATTAATATAGTTTGTCAGTAGCAAAGAACTACAGTGAAAGACTCCGCATCCTACTATATAACTATGCAGTGATTTCTCCCATTTATTTTTGAACAAAATTGTAAGTATCATCCCTGCCAGTGTTCTTTTGACATGTCTTGAGTAAGAAAAAAAACAATTTAATATTCATTATTGTCAAGCAGATTTCTTTGGCAGTCCAGAAACCTTTTGTATGCTACATGTTTCCTTGATTGATAAAATGTTAAAAGATTCTTTCTAGTTGCCAGAAAGGTTCAGGGAAAAATCATGAAATGGTATAGTAACAGGAATCATACAATTCCATGTGTGAATATTTCATTGTGCACTATTAATCATCTTGTGGCCACAATAACAAATACAGCAATAATAACATTAGCAATTAACATGACAGTAATGATGATAGTGAAAAAGAAGGATCAATATTTTTAATTATCATATTTTTATTATGCTATAAAGACAAATCAACAAACCAAATTCCAGGTGTTACACGTATAAATCCTGGTTTATTTACACTGGTTTAGATTACATTTTTCTCACCCTCCCTCCTCAACCACAGTATATTTCTACTAATCATTGCAGATCCAGCCACTGGTAAAATCTTTGTATTTTTTCTTTGATGTGATCTTTGGCTCCTCCATTTTTCACCCAGTTGAATTAGACCTTCCATCTATTTATGTCATTTTGTTTGTCTGTTCTTGTTGCTTGCTTAGTCATATTTCCTGTAATGTCTAACAGCACTTGTTCATATATATAATCATTCCAATTACTTAACGTCCATTTTGATTTGTCTTTCCGTCATCTAGCAATCTCCGTATGGGCTGCTCTTATTGTTACCTTAAATAACTCATGGCATTTGGTTTTTGTACTCGGATGGTCCAATACCCCCTATAGTAGCAAATCATTATTAATTTGAATTTTTATCTGGAATATCTCCTGTATTTTTCCTTGTATCATTTGCCTGAATTTTTTTATTTCAAAACACTCCCACCACATATGTGAATAAGTACCTTTTTCTTTATTACAATACCAACACTTTGAATTCTTTCCTTTTATAATATATCAGCCAGTTGTTCAGGAGTTCTATTCCATCTTAATATCATATTTTTTCTAATTCATTATATTTTTTTGTTTTTATTGTATTCATATTCCTAAATATTTCCTCTATTTCTTGTGTCTGTAATGATTTAACCCCATTCCATTTGTTACGTATTGCTCTAATCATAAACTCTTTATCTTATACCATTAAACTGTATATTTTGTCACTATTCATTTATTTGTTTTTTCTCTTGCATTTAGCAATTTATCTACCTTTAGTTCTTCAGTGGGCTGTGCACCCTTTTTTTTTTACTTTTTCCCAAATCCCTCTTAATTTTAACCAATTTTCTTTTCTCCCCTTTTCCAAAAACTCTGGCCAATTAATAATCTCTCCATGTAGCAACCCAGTTCGCTTTCGTGCCTGGGGGGCAGGGGGCAGCACCAGGGGTCCCACTTGCATTAGAGCCAGCCGCAGCTGAGGAGGAAATGGAGGAAGGGGTTAACGAGTTAGCTGGGCCTTCCTCTCCCACAGAGAGCCTGGCTTGGGATGAGGGATGGTCAGATGCTTACGAGGACTGGGAAGGTCAGGCTGAGTCAGAAAGTGCTGATAGCGATGAATGTTATGAGAAACCGGGGGGGGGGGGGGACGGATCTCAGGAGCGAATTTGGGAAAACATGGGCGATGAGGCCATGGAAGCTGAAAGGGAGTTTGACTCTCATGAAGATAGTGAGCCAGGTGCTGGGAGGCAAGGACGAAGCTTTGATAGGAGACGGAGCATCGAGTCCAGTAGGAGGGAATGGCACCGCAGTCTAGAGCGCCAGAGAAGCGCTAGATCCCATAGCACAGACTACCGCCGAAGCCTAGAGCATCGGGGGCCTCGCCCCGGGGTTTAAGTATAGGATCCGTGGGAACGGATCCTCAGTACCTCGGCCACTTCTAATCTAAGCGAAGTGAAGCGAGTGAAGGATCACGGAGCCAAGTTGCCGGCTCGTGCCTTGCCAAGAAGTTTTCTTGGGCCTTGTTTGAATCCTGTTTTGTTTCTTGTTCCGCTTGGTTTTGCGGAGCCCTGTTCCTTGATCCGCTTTGTTTTGCGGAGACTTTGCCAAGCCTTTGCCAAGACCTTTGCCTTTGGACATTATTATTGCCAAGCCTTTGCTTTTGGACTATTCTACGCACTCCCTATTTTTGGATTGAACTTTCCTATCTTTTAATGGACAATTACCTTTTCATCTGTTCTTAATTACTCAATAAATAGTTAGCTGATTACCGTCTGTGTGTGTGTGATTAAGGGGCCAGCCGAGTCCTTGCATCGTGACACTCCATCTTGTTTCCACATATCTTCTACCCTCCTTAATCCCTTTTCTTCTAAAATATTTGCTAACCTTTCGGGGAGTCCCATGCTCTTAATTGGAGTCTTCCCTGATATTTTATATGCCCATAGTTTTTGCCGTTTTTGCCAACAGTCGTATGCTATCTTTCTTGGTCCTGTTAGTTTTTCCTTTATTTTGTTAAAATCTCTGGTGTAAAACCCATATTTTCCCCATCCTCCATTTATTTCGTTCTTTACTTTTATCCATTTATCTTCTCCCTTTAAACTCATATCTAGTAATGCTCTTAATTGGAAAGCCTCATAATAATATTGCAGATTTAGAAACCCCCACCCAATAATTCTCCTTGGGGTATATTGAATCTTTTTCATTATTCTGTTTCTCTTTTTCCCATATATCCATTCTCTCAAAGTGTTGTCCCATTCTTTTAATTGTTTATATTATATTTTTATTGATAAAGTTTGAAAAAGATAAGTAATTTGGGAATTATGCACATTTGCAGTGCTTGTATTTTTTCGTGGGATACTTAATTGCTTATCCCTCCAGGCTTTTATTTTTTCCTGAACTTTTTCCATATTGCCCCATAGTTGGCCACTTTTAACTTGGTTATTTCTTTTACAATAGTAACGGCTAAATATTTTATTTTATTTCTTGTTATTTTTATTTCTCCCATTTTTGCCTGTAGCATCTTCTGCTTCTTTCCCCCCATATTGTATAGAAGCATTTCTGATTTACTCATATTGACTTTCAATCCTGAATATCTTTCAAAATCTTTTAGAATTATTTGTATTTCCCTTATTGCTTCTACTGGGTTTTCCATTATTAGTAAAATGTCATCCGCATAAAGATTTATCTTCGTTCTTAATCTGATATCCCTTTATCTTGCCATTGTTTCGTATTCTGTCTGCCAGAGGTTCCATTGCTAACACAAATAACAGCGGAGATAGAGGGCAACCTTGTTTTACTCCTCTTTCTATTTCCAAATATTTCATTAGTCCTTCATTTACTCTCATTCTTGCTCCCATGTTACTATATAACTCTTCTATTATTTTAATAAATGAAGTTTCAAATCCATAGTTACCCATTAATTGCAACAGATATTCATGATGTAATGAATCAAAAGCTTTATATATGTCTGACTTTAAGAGGGCAAATTTTCTTTTCTGTTATAATTAAGAATGTTTAATACATTTCTTATAGGATGTGCGATGTTTCTGCCTTTTATAATAAAAAAGAAAGAAGGATCAATAAAGTCCACTGCAGGCTGTAGTTTCCCCAACTGTGCTATTGAGCTTATGGTATTTTTCATGAAATAAAAGCTTTAGGCAAAGGTTCAAAAATATTATTATGAGCAGAAGCCAAAAAAAAAAGTTTACTTTTTGGAATTCTGTCCCCAAGATGTTTTGTGGGGAAATAATGGCTTGCCTACCCCAAGTCACTTATTTAGAATATGGTAGCTATCAATTAGCAGTTGCTGAGAGTTCTCCTGCTGCTGTTAAAATCAGATTCTGGATGAGGGATTTGAGAACAGTCCAAATATTTTTAAATAGATAAACTATTGCTCTACCCTCACAAAGCTTTAGCATCTCTTTATTCACCCCATAACTAATCTTCCCATTTTCATCCCAATACGCCTTCTGATCTGTAGGGTCACTCTTGAGACTCTTCTGCCTGGTTTCACTTCACTTCATTTCTTGATTAATCGCTCACCACCAGATGCTCCAAATGACTTACGATTTAAAATAGCATTTCACAATATGAAACGTTAAAACACCAGTAACTATTTGATAATTTGTCTGATTACTTAAATACACACCCAAAAATTCAGGTCTTAAGCGTTTTTGCCAAAGGTCGCAACTCCGACATTTCTCTAACATATGGCAACAAAGAGTTCCATAGAGTTGGAACATAGGTCGAAAAGGCTCTACGCCTTGTAACTTCTAGGTGTACCTCCCTAGGGCTTGGTGTGTATAGAAGATTTTCCTAGGCGGAACGAGGTAACCACTGATGAAAAAACAGAATGAGGTGGTCCCCAAGATACAAAGGTCCTTGGTTGTTTTGAGCTCTAAATGCCAGGATCAGAATTTTGTACACCAGCCCAGCCAGTGGACGGGCGTAGACGTTGAACAACAGGAGAGAAAGAATAGCAACCTGGGGAACTCCACAGCAGAGGTGAGAGCTCTCCGAGGTTTGGCCCATCCATTCCACCCTCTGTCTCCGGTCCCGGAGAAACGAATTGAACCATTTAAGGGCTGGACCTTGTACACCAGACATGGCCAGACGATCAATCAACAAATAATGGTCCATGGTGTCAAATGCAGCTGTGAGGTCTAGGAGTACCAGTAGCGCTGATCCGCCTCGGTCTAACTGACGACGAATGTCATCAGTAATAGCCACCAAGACAGTTTCTGTCCCAAAACCTGATTAGAAGGGGTCCAGACCTGCAGTCTCATCTAAAAAGCGTTGTAACTGCCCTGCTACTGTCCATTCAATTACTTTGCCCAAATACGAAAGATTTCAAACTGGGCGATAATTACCAGGTGTAGCGGCGTCTAGGCTCGGTTTTTTCAAGAGAGGATGGACCACTGCTTCTTTA
Source organism: Anolis apletophallus (assembly GCA_030556195.1). Lineage (NCBI taxonomy): Eukaryota > Metazoa > Chordata > Lepidosauria > Squamata > Anolidae > Anolis > Anolis apletophallus. The sequence continues at coordinate 77,355,178 of JARBWK010000007.1, read as the reverse complement.
AGGCAATCTGGAAAAATGCCTTGCTCCAAGGAGCTGTTGATAATGCTCCTTAAGGGATCACGTAGTCCCTCTAGACACTCCTTAACTGACCAGGAGGGGCAAGGATCGAGGGAGCATGTAGTTGGTCTTGCTACAGCTAGAGTCTTTTCCAGTCCTTCCACTTCTAATGGCACAAAATGGTCGAGAAATTGGCCATTAGATGGCCAAGAGGCCTCTAGTTCACTTAATGTGTCCTCTGTGGGTGGTAGCCCTTCACGGAGCAATTTGATCTTATTTATGAAGTAGTTCTGAAAGGTCTCAGCTGTGATATCTTGACTAGCCACATCTTTGGCCGGATGGGTTGGATTAGTGATGTTACGAATGACTCTGAAGACTATTACAAGGAGTCTGAAGACTGTTACAATTCAGTCAGTTTACACAGTATTTGGGAGAGATGCTGAGCAGGAGCTGGGAACCTGGAACTGTGTATCCAGATAGGCGTCAGAGCCTGGTAATACAGCTGGGAGGACAAGTTAGGAACTAAAGTAGATAAGGTCTGTCATTACCCAGACAGAGTCTCCGTCTGAATAGGAAACTGTATAGTCCTTTCCTAAGGAGAAGACCTAAATGGCCACTTTGGGTGATTGTCATCCATTTCAGTATCCATGTTTGAATGGTTAGACTGGGAAAGGATCAATCGGAGGCAGCTCTACCTAGTTGTGAAATGTCTTGGCAGGAACAACATTTCCTTGCAAGATTAAAAAAAGTGTTTTCTAAAATGAAGCAAAGGTTAAAGCAAAGATTCACACTCCTTTAGTTCTAGATCCAGTTGCATTCTCCAAAAATACTTACCGTACTTCCCACTAATGCTCTAGTACAGGCATGGGCAAACTTCAGCCCTCCAGGTGTTTTGGAAATCCCAGCCAACTTACCAGCTGTTAGGAATTGTGGGAGTTGAAGTCCAAAACACCAGGAGGGCTGAAAATTGCCCATGCCTGCTCTAGCATATTTTTGCAAATCCATGAATAATCAAATCTATAAAAATTAAATCCACAAATGTGTAAGGCCAACTATATTTACCCTATATAGTCATGTATAAGTCTATAAATTTTAATAAAAAATCAACTTCACAAAACCTTGGTCAAGATCCACAGGTCTATGCAAGTATTGTACCTTAACTCTTCTCTAAAAAGAAACTGTCCCATTCTCAAAATGGAGTGACAAAAACAAGAACTTAGTCAATCTCAGGAGAATGTAAAAGAAGCACCAACCACCATGCTGTCTTCTGGCCTTTTTGAATACTTGCATGGAGTAATGGCAGGGGTGGCTGGCCTCTGAGGCAGCACTAGTGCCTTGTTTGGCCCCTAAGCATGCCCTTGACTTATCTGTATCTGTATACCTTAATAAAACGGAATGTTTGTATGTATGTGTGCGGAGGGCGGAAGGGCGGAAATGTGGCAGCTATTTGCATAAAGTCCTTTGATTGGCCAGCCTCGCCACTCCAAAATTCTATTAGCCAGCATCCCAGAATCCAGGCCTCTACTTTCAAAAAACAGGATTTCTTCCCACTGAGGGGGAAATGTGGCAGCTATTTGCATAAAGTCCTTTGATTGGCCAGCCTCGCCACTACAAAATTCTAAGGCACCAGACAGAGGACATTGATTGTCACTGATTAGCCAGCATCCCAGAATCCAGGCCTCTACATTCAAACAGGATTTCTTCCCACTGAGGGGAAAAATGTGGCAGCTATTTGCATAAAGTCCTTAGATTGGCCAGCCTCACCACTCCAAAATGGGATGGAGACGGTTCTGGTCTCCATCACAGACCAACTCCGCTGCCAGCTCGACCAAGGCGGGTCTGCGCTGCTCGTGTTGTTGGACCTCACGGCAGCGTTTGACACGGTCTACCACAATCTATTGATCCACCGCCTGGCCGTGGCTGGAGTGAGGGGGACAGCCCTTAAATGGCTGACCTCCTTCCTCCACCAGCGGTCTCAGCGTGTGAGGAGGGGCGAGGTGGTCTCCAAGGGCTCCCCACTACTCTGTGGGTCCCCCAGGGGCCATTCTCTCCCCTCTGTTATTTAACATCTACATGCAGCTGCTTGCACAGCTGGTGCGGAGTTATGGGCTGGAGTGTCACCAGTACGCTGACGACACCCAGCTCATTCTGAGGATGGAGGGCAGGCCGGGTTCTGTACCGATAATTTCCAACACTGCCTCGAAGCCGTTACTGGATGGCTGCGAGCCAGTAGGTTGAGGGTGAATCCGGCGAAGACGGAGATCTTGTGGCTGGGTCACCCGGGTGATGTTAATGTCCAGCTTCCGAGCCTGGACGGTGCGGTGTTATGCCCATCACCTTCCGTAAAGAGCCTGGGGGTCCATTTGGACTCCCAGCTGACCATGGAGGCCCAGGTCTCTGCGGTCAGCAAGATCGCTTTTTCATCTGCGACAGGCAAGGAGGCTGGCCCCTATCTCTCCCGGAACGATCTGGCCACGGTGATCCAAGCCACAGTCATCTCAAGGCTGGATTACTGCAATGCGCTCTACGTTGGCCTTCCTCTGTCGGTGACCCGGAAGCTCAGGCTAGTGCAGAACACTGCCGCCCGGCTCCTGTCTGGCACGCCAGCTGGCGCCCACATAACACCTGTTTTGCAGGCTCTGCACTGGCTGCCAATTGAGCACCGGATCGCCTTCAAAGTGTTGGTCCTCACCTTTAAGGCCTTACACGGCCTGGGGCCAGCGTATTTGAGGGACCGTCTCACCCCATATTGCCCTCCGAGATCACTTCGGTCTGAGGACTCCAATCTCCTGGAGATACCTTCAGCTAAACTCGCAAGGGTGACTGCTACCCGCCGGAGGGCGTTCTCTGTCATAGCACCTACGCTGTGGAACGCCCTCCCGGCCGGAACTCGGGCTATGAAGGACTTGCTCCCGTTTAGACGGGCCTGTAAAACATACCTGTTTAAGCAGGCCTTTGGTGAGTAAGTCCTGCCCATGCCCCGCCATCTATTCGTTCTTCTGAGGATGATGGGCTGTTCATTGTTTTAACTGTGTTATTAATTACTGTACTGCTGTTGTTTTTAATTGTTTTTAACTGCTTATTGCCTGTATTTTACTGTGCCCTTCGGCTCCTGTAAGCCGTCGCGAGCCTCAGGGAGTCGGCGGCATAGAAGCCCGAATAATAAATAAATAAATAAATAAAATTCTAAGGCACCAGACAGAAGGCATTGATTGCCACTGATTAGCCAGCATCCCAGAATCCAGGCCTCTACATTCAAACAACAGGATTTCTTCCCACTGAGGGGAAAAATGTGGCAGCTATTTGCATAAAGTCCTTAGATTGGCCAACCTCGCCACTCCAAAATTCTAAGGCACCAGACAGAGGGCATTGATTGCCACTGATTAGCCAGCATCCCAGAATCCAGGCCTCTACATTCAAACAACAGGATTTCTTCCCACTGAGGGGAAAAATGCACCATCAACATTCCCTCCCCAGTTGGCTCTGTGAAAAACAAAATGGATTCCTGTTTTCTCTCCCCTCAGCTTTTAGAAAACGGCTGCCTGCCATTTGGCCTTTTAAAGTTACCAATTACCAGCAGAGCAGGCCAGAACATTACAGGCCCCAAAAGAGAGTTTAGGACAGGATGGGCCACGAATGATGGGATTTGCAGTACCTTCGCCCAATTAACTTCCCAGAAAACACTGTAGCCCCTACAAATCACAAACCAGGCCCAAAATTTACAGTACGGCTTCATTAACTTCATTTCCCTGACTAGGCCTCAGTTAATGGGACATTGTGTATGGCCTGAATTAACACTAACAATAATAGTTCAACACAAACATATGCAATCACTTTTCATTTATATATCAAAACATCAGAAGTAATATTCACATTTCATATCTATCTATAAGCATCAAGCACAATACCGTGTCCGTGGTGTGGCTGAGGCATACAATGTCCATAGGAAGTACATATCAATAAGTCAGTCCATACACACAGGACCTTTGGTCCAAAGCTCAGTGGAAGCATGACATGCTTCCACTGAGCTTGGACCAAAGGTCCTTGTGTGTATGGACTGGACTTATTGATATGTACTTCCTATGGACATTGTATGCCTCAGCCACACCACGGACACGGTATTGTGCTTGATGCTTATAGATAGATATGAAATGTGAATATTACTTCTGATGTTTTGAAATATAAATGAAACGTGATTGCATATATTTGTGTTGAACTATTATTGTTAGTAGTATCTAACCTGACTCAGTTTGTAGACTGAATTAACAGTAACCAACCTTGGCACACTGAGCCCCTATGACCCATGATTCATTCTACTGCAGTTTGGAGTAGGGAGGACCATGGATGATGGGACTTGAAGTACCATCACAGGTTATGAGATTTGTAGTACTTTCAAACTCTTCATTCCCCACAGACCAAGGCGGCCCTGAACCACAAGACCAAACTTGGCACACAGTACCCCCATGACCCACACTCCATCCTACTGCAGTTTAGAGGAGGATGGACCATGAAGGATGGGATTTCAAGTACCTCCATTCACTTCCCAAGCCCGCTGCGACCCTCATCCAGTGCATAATCATGACCACACTTGGCACAAAAAGCCCCCATGACCCAATGGACGTCCTGATGCAGTTCGGAGGCGGACCACGGATGATGGGACTTAAAGTACCTCCACTCATTTCACCAGACCATTGCCAACCTCATCCAAACACTGATCAAGACCAAACTTGGCACACAGAGCCCCCATGACTCATTCTACATTCTGGTGCAGTATTGAGGAGGATGGACCACGAATGATGGGACTTGAAGTACCTCCACTCACTTCCCAAGACTGCTGTGACCCTCATTCAATGACTAATCAAGACCAACTTGGCACACAAAGCCCTCATGACCCACTCTACATCCTGGTGCTGTTTGGGGGATGGACCATGGATGACGGGACTTGAAGTACCTTCACTCACCTTCTGAGACTACTGCGACCCTCATCCAATGAATGATCAACACCAAACGTGGCACTAAGAGCCCCCATGACCCACTCTACATCCTGGTGCTGTTGGGAGGGGATGGACCATGGCCAATGGGACTTGCAGTACCTTCACTAACTTCCTGAGACCACTGCAAGCCACATACACATCTAATAGGAACCAACCTTGGCACACAATGCCTTCCTCAAATAACCCAGGCACCGCCGGGTCCTCAGCTAGTACATTATATATGGCAGTTGAGTTAACTCTTTCGTATGCCATTCCTAATCTTTTTATCAGAAATGTGTGTTTCTTACTGATTAGCATGTACATCACAGCAAGTGGAATGCACTCGGGGTGAATTGATACTGACATAAGTTTGAAATGAAAAATATATGTCTTTGCTCCCATTTCCCCCGTTTATCAGTTAAATTCGTGTTCTTTTCAAGTCCAGGGCTGGGGGGAGGGATTGTAAAAAAGCATGCTTGTCTGTCTTTGGAACTCTCTAGAATTAGGCTGTCATGAAATGTAAAACTAATGTGTAGTTGTAAAAACTCTCACCAGCATTTTCATTGCTACTGCCTGATGGCTAAGTAGATTTGGAAAAGAAAGAGGTTATTATAAAGTGAGTGCTGAATAGCTGGGTATGTCATTTTTAACCAAGTAACTAAAATGTCTCAGAGATTTGTAATATAATTTTGTTTACATTCATATTTGTATTTAAAGAATCTTCTTTGCTTTGTAGAGAAATAAGCAAGTATTCTGTGTAGTTTCAAAGCAAGGCTGAACCTTTTTTCATATCAGAAGTGGAGAAGAATTTAAATAAGTCACTTTCTAAACTGTGAATATAAAATGACAGCAACAAACTATGAGGCAAATAAAGGGCTTGAATTTAACCATGTACTGTTGTCTGGACAATTTTTTCAGAAACTTTGAAGGTCTGCTTAAAAGACTATTAGTACCCTTCTATCAAACAGTTGAAGTTGATGATAGATCTTAAGTTTGAAAAATTCTCTCTACTCCTAATGCTACTTGCTACTGACTGAAGTGGAAACATTGACAGAATGTATATCATTGTTTTGTATGATCCTTCACTGTCAAAGTTTCTGTGATCCTATGAAGTACCTATCAATGACAAGGAGAGAGAGGCAATATTTCTAGAATTTGTTGTGCACACTGGCAACCTCTAATGTCCCATTAAGTCCACTTTGTGGTGTTCATGGACCCATTGGAATAGTATTGGAGGTGCCACAGGAGAGCACCACTAGGATGAGAGAACCTTGGCAAGTCAGCACCTTTCCTATTCTACTAATGAAAGCTTCCAGAGAATCAAAGATAAAAAAGGCAATAAAGAATATGCCATATGGGGGTAAATCCAGTTTGTTAGTCCTGACAAGAGGGGTTGTTTTATAAGTTGAGTCCTTGCTTTCTTCAAGAGCAGTTTACTTACTGTATACATCCATGTACAAGTCTAGAGGTTTTATGTATTGTCGAAAGCTTTCATGGCCGGAATCACTAGGTTGTAGGTTTTTTGGGCTGTATGGCCATGTTCTAGAAGCATTCTCTCCTGACGTGTCGCCTGCTTCTGTGGCAGGCATCCTCAGAGGTTGTGAGGTCTGTTGGAAACTAGGAAAATTGGGTTTATATATCTGTGAAAAGTCCAGGGTGGGGGAAAGAACTCGTGTCTGTTGGAGCTAGGTGTGAATGTTTCAATTGGCCACCTTGATTAGCATTTGATGGCCTGACAGTTTTTTTGTGTGTGGCTTGTTAGTGCTTGGAAGAATCTTTTGTTGAGAGGTGATTAGGTGTTCCTGATTGTTTCTTGTCTGGAGTTCCCCTGTGTTTGAGTTTTGTTCTTTATTTCCTTTCTGTTGAAATTGTCCACAAGCTTGTGTATTTCAATGGCTTCTGACATGGTAGTTGTTAGAGTAGTAGCATTTCTGGGTTCTCAAATAATATGCTATATCCAAGTTGGTTCATCAGGTGCTCTGCTATGGCTGACTTCTCTGGCTGAAGTAGTCTGCAGTGCCCTTTCATGTTCCTTGATTCGTGAGAGGCAGCGAGGAGAGGCAGCGTAGACTTGTCCACAGCTGATGGAAAGAGAGGCAGCGAGAGCGTGAGGGATCCTTCTTGTCCTCTGTCGAACCGCCCTGCCATAGGGGACAGAGGAGGACCTACATCTACTCATCCATCTCAGTATTAGTACTGGATCCATGGATCCGGGCGAGAGAAGATTCAGGAAGGACTCATCGGGCGCTTTTACAAAGCGCGTTGATGACTAAAAAGGCCAATCTGAGATAGGCAAGTTCAGTTGCAGAAAGCGCCACAAAGTCTCCTTGGATGATGTTGTTTCCAAGTTGCTTCTTTCTGCGTTGTCTGAGACCCATGGATCCTTCTGAAAGAGGCAGCGAGGAGCCGGATAGGCCTCCTCCTCTCTGTGAGGCCCTGCCATAGGTGACAGATCTGGCCGAGCCTGAGATGTTGTTTCAGGGAGTCCTTATCTCTTTTGCCCGCCCCTCCATGGATCCGGGCGAGAGAGGCAGCGAGGAGCTTTGGGAGGGGGTCCTCCATCTGTCGCCTACTGCAGGGCAGAGGAAGGCGGCGCTGGTGATCCCCTGCATGCTCAAGGAGCAACATTGACCGGGTGTGAGGGTCTGAAGATCACCCGGTGAGGCCCAAAGATCACCCGGTCGTATGATAGCTCTGTCACCGTCTTTTGGCCACCCCTGCTCCAGACTCTTTTGTGAAGCCTTCCGAATGCACTATATGCCTTTCCTAATCTGTGATCTATCTCTTTGTCAATCTTGGCATCTGAAGAGATGATGCTTCCCAGGTAGGTGAACTGCTGAACGGACTTAAGCACAGATGTCCCTATGCTGACGTGAGGATGATGGTAGAGGACTTCCGTTTTCTTCAGGCTGTACATTAGTACTGTACTGTAACTTTAATTCAGCTACCCATCACCATTTTCAGAATGTAGTGGTGAAAGGCAAGCAAGGGCTTAGTCTCTCCTAGAAGAACCTTTAAAAAGCACTGCCCTCTATACTTTCTCCACTGCTGCACCACTTTTGGCCTTTTTGAATGCCAGATAAGAAAATGACAGTGGTGGCACCTGGGGTTACTAACCTCTTGAGACATGAGTAATATTTACTTCCTCGGAAGAATGACTCTCAGTGTATCTATGGATCATAGCAGAATCCAGAATTTTGGACCCAAAATAAGCTCTCAGTTTACAGACATTGATTTATACACAATTGTATTCTTCAGTACGTCTTTTGGGGATTAATAAATAAACTGAATCCTTTCTCTTCTTCTTTGAACTGGCAAAAAAGTTTCATGAAAATTTGAAATGTAAGTCAAATGGCTCTCTAAATACTTATGCCCTACCCCGTGGCACATTTTATTAGTAATGTTGGCAGGAGCACGATTCATCCTCACTGAAGGACATCACTTTAGTAAAGTGTGGAATTTGAGAGTTGCCTACTGTGTTTGGGACTAAGACTGGATCTAGGCAACTGTGTTTATTTATTATATACTAGCTTGGGGACCCGACGGTGCCTGGGTGATTTGAGAAGTGCAGCAGGATGTAGAGTGGGTCATGGGTGTCGGTTGGTGAAGGGATAATGGGACATATAATCCCATATATCCACAGTTAGCAGAGTAAAAACAGCAAAAGGTGTCTGATGGATTATTGGCAAAATAGAAGCAAAAAGAACAAAGTTTGGCTTTATATAAAAAAACACAAATTTTTATTTTCAACATATAGCTTTCAATAAACAAAAAACCAATACCATGCTCTTTTAAATAGTCCGTGTAGATATTGAAAAAACAAATCAAACAATGCAGTTCTTCTTCAATATATTCTTCTACACAGTCTTTAGCAACAAGCATCTGTGTTACCATATCAGTGTTGTTGCAGCTCACGAATGCATTTCTTCAGATTGCAGCATTTCAGAAATACAGGATATCATTTACTCCAGGCTTCAGCTTCCAAGCATTTAAATGCATTTCTTCAGTCTACAGTATTCCAGCATACCAGCATCACAGCAGCCAGGAACCTTCAGTTAGCACAATAGCCAACATAGACATTCAGAATCTGCAAAAGCCTTCTTCAGCATACACACACACACACAGTATGCACACTCCACGATACTCCCAACGTACTTCTCCTTCACAGCAGCACCACAGCCACTGCCCCAGCCACCAAGCTCAACTGTAACATAGGAGCTTTTATGCAAACACAGCTGCCACACCTTACTTGATTCAAGAAACACTCAGCTGCATCTATTCATTCTTAAAACAAAAGCCTTACTCCTAACATAAACTCAGAGAAACAGTTACACATAACTCAAACAATTGTTTTAAATCTTTACAGTCTGACAATGGGGGCTCTGTGTGCCAAGTTTGGTCTTGATTCATCATTATTGGGAGTTGCAGTGGTATCATGAAATTACTGAATGTAGTGCAAGTCCCATCATCTGTGGTCCACCCTCCCCCAAAGTGTAGTAGGATGTAGATTGGGTCATAGGGGCTCTGTGTGCTAAGTTTGGTCTGTATCGGTGAATGGATGAGGGTTGCATTGTTTTTAGGAAGTGAGTGAAGGTACTTCAAGTCCCATCATCCGTGGTCCGTCTCACACCAAACTGCACCAGGATGTAGAGTGGGTCATGAGGACTCTGTGTGCCAGGTTTGGTGTTGATCAGTCATTGGATTAGGTTTGTAGCAGGCTTGGAAAGTGAGGGAAGGTACTGCAAGTCCCATCATCCATGTTCCGCCCCCCTTCAAACTTCAGTAGGATGTAGAGTGGGTCACTGGGGCTCTGTGTTCCAAGTGTGGTCTTTATCGGTGTTTGTTCGGGGCCGCAGTGGTCTGTGGGAACAGAGGGGTGTGAAAGTACTACAAATTCCATCATCCCTTGTCAGTCCTCCCCCGAACCTCACCAGGACGTGAAGGCAGTCTTGGGGGTTATGTGTGCCAAGTTTGGTCTCAATCAGTAATTGGATGAGGGTCGCAGCGGACTTGGGGAGTGAGTAGAGGCACTTCAAGTCCCATCATCCATGGTCCACCCTCCTCCGATCTGTACCAGGATGTAGAGTGGGTCATGAGGGCTCTGTGTGCCATTGATCAGTCATTGGATTAGGTTTGTAGCAGTCTTGGAAAGTGAGGGAACGTACTGCAAGTCCCATCATCCATGTTCTGCCCCCCTCCAAAGTTCAGTAGGATGTAGAGTGGGTCACTGGGGCGCTGTGTGCCAAGTGTGGTTTTTTATTGGTGCGTGTTGGGGGCCACAGTGGTCTGTGGGAACAGAGGGGTGTGAAAGTACTACAAATCCCATCATCCATTGTCAGTCCTCCCCCAAACCTCACCAGGATGTGAAGGCAGTCATGGGGGTTAGGTATGCCAAGTGTGGTCTCGATCAGTAATTGGATGAGGGTTGCAGCAGACTTGGGAAGTGAGTAGAGGTACTTCAAGTCCCATCATCCATGGTCCACCCTCCTCCGAACTGCACCAGGATGTAGAGTGGGTCATGGGGGCTGTGTGTGGCAATTGTGGTCTGTATTGGTCTTTTTGGTGGCCTCAGTGGTCTGTGGGAACCAAAGTGTTGGAAAGTACTACAAATCCCATAATCCGTGGGTCATGTCCCCCGAACCGCACCAGGACGTAAAGGGGGTTAGGGGGGTTATGTGTACCAAGTGAGGTGCAGGTCCATCACTCGCGCTTCTGGCTGTGGCCTGTGGCAGCCAATCCGAAAGCTGCCACATACATACAAACAAACATACATACAAACATTCTGCTTCATTATATATAGAGATAGAGATGTGTTTGTTGGATGACTCTTATTATTATTTCCAGTTATTGTTGAAGTGGGAATAGTGAAAGAATAACGCTCACTACATTTTTATGGTTGTGTTTATTCACCAAACATTATTTCTCTATTATCAAAGCAGGCTTGGGCAAATTTTGGCCCTCCAGATGTTTTGGACTTCAACACCCACAATTCCTAAAAGCTGGTAGAAGTTGAAGTCCATAACACCTGGAGAGCCAGAGTTTGCCCATGCCTAGTCTAAAGTGAATGAATATACCTTAGATCTGAAGAAGTGTCTGACTGCAATCCAGCCCAGAGTACTTGAGTCTATTGGTCTCAAAGATCCTTTGCATAAGTATGATTTGGGTGTGATCCTTGCATCTGTTGAATGCATTTTAAGATTTAAGTCATTCACTTTGAAATGTCAGTATTCAGGTTCTCTGTACTATGCTCCACGGTCATATTTCTTGGCAATCTGTGTGCACATCCACACAAGTAGTTTCTCCAGCTTTGCTGTTTCATATTTCGTGCATGCACCAACTTAGCCATCAGAAAGTTGACACCTAACATTTTTCAAAAGCTCGACAACTAAACTATCCCCAAGAGCCTTGGGAAGGGGCTGCACGGAAGGACAAAGACTGTGTGACAAACAGTCTTGGAGTAGCACTTTACAAGAATGTAAAAGACATGAAATTGAAATCCTGTCTCTTTAGGAAAACTTTTGCTTACATTTGTGCTGTTGTAAAAGGATGCTGACATGCCAGGAATATGCAGCAGCTCACCAAGGATCTGTTTAGTGAAGCGTGGTGATGTGTTATGTCAGGGAGATGTGTCCTGCTGACATTTGACTTTTACTGGAACAGTTAAACTAGAGGTTGCTTTATAATGTGTGATAGAAGAACACAAATATCAATTGTTACTTTTACCACAAAATGCTTTTGTTCAGTGCACCATAGAGCCTCAATCTTGTTAGAGTACATTGCATTCTGTATCCTAGATTACTGTCTCAAAAAGATTATGTGCAAAATATGAGGCATATTCTAAAGCTGGTGTCAAATTACTAGAAGAAAACAGGTAGGAATGTATAAATTTTGCAACCATGAAAATAGCTTCGGCATGACAAGCTGTCTCATCGAAGTAATCTGACCACCTCTTATTTATTTATTGTCGAGGTTTACATAATGCCTCTCAAAGACAATAAACCTTAATGAACGTTTCACTGGTAAATAGTTTAAAGTTTTCAAAGCACAAATCATATGATAATAAACACTGAATTATATACACTTCAATGGAGCTTATTGGTAGCTCAGTACGCATAGAAGTCCAACTTAAAAGAAAGTGTCCATGTGTATGCAAAAGAAAGAGAAATACAAATTCAAAGCAAGTAACAGTTTTTTTTCAAAAATACAAGCTACCAGTATGTATCTGAAAAATATTACTTTGTCTATATCGAGCATTTATCAATATTATTTACTGTTAGATTATCCAGTGGATAGTTCCCTACATCACACATTTTTATTATTAGTTGACTGTATGAGTAGATGAGTGAGACAAAAACCTTTTCGTTGATAAACTATCAGATCAAGTTTTCTTATTTTAAATTATAGCATAACCTTAAAATCTTGCATGATGCATTTTGTTTTTAATTTAATATCTAATAAAATAAAATTATATGGGCATTTTTAGATCTAAAAGAACAAGTGAAACCTTTCAAATGTTTTGTCACTGAATCTAAACAAACATAATTATCTCATAGCAATCCACTCATCAGAAAATGTCTAAGATAATAATGAAATTGACCAGTAAATCTTTTGACAATGTATTATTTTATGGATTTTGAACAACAGAAAAAAATCTATGCAATGTTAACAGAAATATTTGTATTTCTGTAATAGCTAATAGAATAAGTTGCCTACCTAGAGCAAGTAATGCCTCGCATACTGATGTCAGAATGGAGTTTGGGGTCTTGTTTCAAGGCTTGCGAAATCAGTGGGCCCTTAGTATCCACTGGATTTTCCCATCCCTACCCCAATACCAGAATAAATGGATGCTCAATTCTCATTTATTATATGCAAGATTGTAGTAAAATGGCAAAATTGATTTTTAAGAAATATTTTCAAGTCATTGATAATTGAATCTATAATTTAATCTATGGACACAGAATCTGTGGAATTGCAAAACTAAAGATATTTAATTTCAGAATTCAAGATGACTAATACAATAGACTCTCATTAACCAGTACTGATGGGGATTAGTAGGCCAGATAATTATCGTTTCTGGTTGCTTGAGAGTTATTATTAAAAACAGATCTAAGTAATACTATACCTCATGCTATACCATACCATAAACTCTGTATTACCTTGATATTAATATTGAAATACATCCATAAAAAGCAAAAGAAGAGAAAAAAAGACAAACTTAACCTAATGTAATATTTCCCCTAAAATTGATTTTATTTTTATTTTAAGTGTTACTTTTTCCAATTTTTTCCCCAGTTGCTTGGTTTTTTCCAGACTTGGTTGCTTGGGTGAGCATGGCGCAGATGGACAGGGCCAAGGGCAAAGTTGGGGTCAGAGAAAACCAAAGTAAGAAAGACTGAAGTTGCAAGAAAAGAAGGAGAGAGATGCAAAGGTTGGCCTATGTTCAGAAAAACATTTTGGAGTGATCCTTCTGGAACCTTCTTTGTGTTGCAACTATGACTTTTTGGCAAGAGAAAAAAAATTCAGAGCCTTATTTCCACCCTATCCAAACCAGGCAGAGAGGGAGAGCACCAGCAAAACAGGGGCAGACAGGACATGAACACTGTTATTCAGCAATAGATGATGAACAGGCTGCATCTCACCTTGAATATATCTACTAACAACTTGGGTTATGCCTTGTCTTGGCACCTTGAGACTGATTCAGAACCCCTTAGACTGGCTGCCCTGTGAACATCTTGAGTCTGGACCGTTGTATAGTCTATCCAGCCAGGTCCTAAAACACTCATTATCCTAACAGGCCTGATCCTGTACCTACTTACCACCATATTAAGACCAATTTTGAACATACTTAACACTTCCTTAGGACTGCTCCAGAGTGCACTTAACTTATTGGATTTGTCTACTTCCTATTTTATTCACGCCTGTCTTGCTTTCTCATAGAGTAGTGAGTCTTTACTTCAAACTATACCAATAAATGACATAAGCACATCAAAAGAGTATCTATCACTTACTGTGAGCTAAGGTTTAAGATGTGATTCCCCATAGGGTTTATAGCCTTGATACAGCTTGATAAACACCATCCTGAGTCTCGGCTGATAAGCCTGGTGATTTGTACCATTCCCACCAGGATGGCTGATACGTAATTGCCCAAGTGTTCTAGCCTTGGTCAGTTGGTATTAATATATCTAGACTTTTTAACATACAACCAGCCCTCTGTGTCTGTGGATTTTAAAGTCCCATCTACACTGCCATAAAATATCCAGATTATCTGATTTGAACTGGATTATATGTCAGTGTGGACTCATATAATCCAGTTCAAAGCAGATAATGTGGATTATCTGATTTGATAATCTGGATTATATGGCAGTGTGGAAGGGGCCTACATCCACAGCTTGAAAATACTTTTGATTCTAAAAGACAAACTTAGATGTTATATAAAAGAGGCTATTTTACTATGTTATTGCATACAATGGAATTTAAGAATTCTGCAGTCAAACCACAACAAAAACCAAGGGTCCACTGTATTTTCTAGTTGTTGCACATTGTGGATTTTTTTAGGAGTCCACTACACAAAATGAATAAAAGCATTAAAAACAAAAATGGAGTTTTAAAAATAGCCATAAAATAACAGCACACATCTGTTCAGAAACCCTCTTTAAAGCAAGAAAGGTCAGTTGCAAAAGGCATGTAACAATTATTTTCATCCTCTCCGTTTGCTTGCTTTTATTTTGGTTCACTTAGCCTTTACATCTTCAAAAGCAACATCTTCTGAAGCAGCTAGTATAAATGTATAGCTTGGGACCCCTTCCCCCACACAGAGGTTATTAAAGCTAATTATCCTAGGAGGATGAGGACAGGAGGAAGGAGGAGGAGGAGAAGAGAATCCTCATCCATCAATGTCTTCATCACCTCTTTAAAGATTTTTGAGTTTAAATGCAATATTATTGTTCTTATTGCCCTTAATATGCTTCTTCTCATCTTAGTTTAATAACTAAATTTTATGGATTTATGAACATTTTTAAGTATTTCAAGTATTAAACATTTTAACCAAAAAAGAGAGAGAGATTACTAATCATGAGTATGATAAGTAAAGGTAAAGGTTTTCCCCTGACATTAAGTCTGGTCGTGTCTGACTGTGGGTTGGTGCTCGTCTCCATTTCTAAGCCAAAGAGCCAGCATTGTCCGTAGACACCTCCAAGGTCATGTGGCCAGCATGACTGCATAGAGCACTGTTACCTTCCCATATAAGCAGTACCTATTGATCTACTCACATTTGCATGTTTTTGAACTACAAGGTTGGCAGAAGCTGGGCCTAACAGTGAGAGCTCACTCAGCTCCCCAGATTTGAACTGCCGTCCTTTTGGTCAGCACGTTCAGCAGCTCAGCGGTTTAACTTGCTGCGTTACCAGGGGTCCCCATGAGTATGATATAATACCACATTATCATAAGCATAAATAGTTACAAGGCTTTGAATTACAATTATGCACCTTGGGTTCCATTTCATGATATCAGTATGCATAGGATACAATATAGAGCTCGGACTCTGCATCATTGGGAGTTTCATAAAACCCACTGTCAGGAGAAAGGGCAGAGATAGGGCAACCTCTTTGCCTTGCTTTCTTCCTTGTGTGAGAATTGGGCACAGCATTACAGAACAAGTGATAAAATGAATGAGCAACAGGTACAGCCGTCCTGAGTCCCTCTGCGGAGGTTTATTATTTATTTATTTATTTATTTATTTACTTCATTTATATTCCGCCCTTCTCACCCTGCAGGGGACTCAGGGCGGATTACAATGTACACATTACATTTAGACACACAAACACACAAGACAGACAGAGGCAATTTAACATCTGGACACTAGGGGGAGCTGTCGCACTCCTTCATTCCTCAGTGTGTTTCCTGGAGATCTCGTTTATGGCCTCGTAAATCAGTTAAATTTAGCCTCCCCACTAAATGGTACCTTGATTTCCTACTTGACAGATGCAACTGTCTTTCAAGTTGCAAAGGTCGACAACAGGCTACACAATAAGTTGAGAGCCCACCTCGACCCGGGCAGGCCTCGAACTCATGACCTTCTGGTCAGTAGAGAGCTTATGCACCCAGCCAGCTGCGCCACATTCCCAGTTGAGATAGGACGTGATATAAAAGCCCTAAATAAATAAATAAACAACTATGGAAGAGTCCAAACTAATCAAGAAAGCTTCTAGAGAATATTTTGATCAAATCCACCCTTATGCATTTGATATCTCGACATACGTATATACATGCACACCTATCCTTTTCTTTCTTTATTCTTCATGTTTCAGTAGTGAATGATGAAGACGGGCGGGGGGATCCTTGAAGCAAGATCTTTGCTTTCAGGTTTTTTTTATTATCAATGTCAAGATTCTAAAATTACATTTAAATGTCTCTCACAGATTCTGAAATTGAGTTTCTGAAAAAAGTACAGTAGTTGTAATAGGAGGTAAAGTATGAAGTTCCAAAGAAATGAGTGTGAATTGAACCTGCAATGGGAATTGATCTTATCAGTCAGGTTCCCCCCCTCTGTTCTGTGAAAAAACATTTCTGAATGTCAGAGAAACTGGGTACACTGATTAAATAGGATGCTAAAGTGCCATGGGCTACAACTGGACTTACTGGTCCCTAAGGTTGTAAGTTGCAGCTGTCAGATTTCACTGCTTGATACCTAGATGAAACTGGCATAAAGAGGGCAGCGTGAAAAATATTACAGGTACCATCAGGGGAATTGCAAAGAACGATGAGACTAAGCGTCAAGCACGACAGACTTTGTTCCCGTTTGGAAAGTAATCCTGCCTCTTAGCATTTGAAAGTGGGCCCAGTTTGGTTACTAGATTCATGCCATTATCATTGATCCCAGAATGCTTCAGATTAGTCACTACTTTATTGAAGTAGTTGTAAAGTAGAAAGGGTCTAGTTCAGCTATATGATCTTCCTCTCTTCCAACAGTTTTGCACCAAATGAGGAGATAATAAATTAGCTGTTTCTGAAAACATAATTAATTACCCTATTACCAAGGCCAATGTGATTTATGTTTAGCATACAAAAATGTTGTGATGTGTAAACAGCTTTATTTTTCTTCAGCCCTAATGAATATGATTTCCATTGTGATTAGCACTGCTAAATCACATTTCCTTGTTATTAAGCTGATATTAAGTTTTTGTTTCTTTTTTAAAAGACAGCAGCTCATCCTGTGCAGTCAGTATCTCGAGTAGGAATGTATTTAGAAATGTATGTTGGCATGGACCAATACATTCTGGGTCAGGTTGGTTTTTTTTTAACAAAATGGGTGGTGATTGTCAACTAGTTTGAGCAGAGCCCAAGAGATTATTTTGCTGCCTCCCTGCTCTGGTGTTTCATAATTCGCTTATTCCTTGTTCCTGAGTAAACTTAATAATTGTAACTGCTAATTCATGTCTTTATCCTTCGCAGTTTAAAGACATGGTTTTTCAGTTTAACAACTGAGTTACCTGTGTGCTATTATACTAATGCTTGTGAATATCACATGTTCAAACGGTTGACTTCTAACAAGGTCATGCTTTTCTTGACTAGTGGTTTCCTAAAGGTGGTCTCCACATGTTCATGGAGATTCACATTTGCCAAATGGATGTGACATCATTTTTACTTTTTCAATAATTTAAGATGCAGTTATTTCCAATAGGTTATGGAATTTCCAATAGTAAAAGAGTCAGTCAGAGAATTTAGATAAGTTCATTACCATGACAAGAGATCCAGAGCAAGAGATCTCTCAGGCGGGCGGCTTTTATGATGAATATGACAATGCAGTGGACTAAGTGTAGATTCTCCCCAGAAAGAAAATAAGACAGTTTGACAATTGGGTCCCAGTTGGTAAATATTGAGACCAAAAGCAGTTGTAAATATTGAGATCTCACCTTGGCTTCTGTATCAGCCTAATGGTAATGGTAAAGATTTCCCCTTGATATTAAGTCTAATTGAGTTCAACTCTAGGGAGTGGTGCTCATCTCAATTTCTAAGCAGGAGAGCCGGCATTGACTGTAGACGCCTCCTTGATCATGTGACTGGCATGACTACATGGAGTGCCGTTACCTTCCCACTGAATCAGTACCTATTGATCTACTCACATTTGCATGTTTCCAAGCTGCTAGGTTGTTAGCTAGGGATAACAACGGGAGCTCATCGCATCCTGCGGATTTGAACTTTCCAGTTAGCAAATTCTGCATCTTAGCGGTTTAACCCACTGTGCCACCATTAATTCATAATACCTCTTTCAGGCACTGTATAGCATGCTGATCTTGCGTAATATTTGAGCATGTTATACAGTACCTGAAAGAGGTATTTTGAATTAATGTAAGATAGATTGATACAGAAGCAGAATGCAATACAGTGTTACCTTGCTACTTCGCGGTTCACTTATTTTAAACTCGCTGTTTCGCAGATGTCAAAAAATATTAATTTAAAAAATATATCATGGTATTCTCGCTGTTTTGTGGGGTTTTGCAGCAGCTGTCACTCTCCAAGGCACTTTCCCTCCTCGGTCCTCCCTCCCTCCCTGCCTTGAAGGGCCTTTTCTTCCTTTCCTTCACTTTATTTTAAGTTTATAAAGACTTAGAATAGTGTATACTAAAATAATGTATAAATATTAAAATAAATAGAGCATCCCTACATAGCGGTTTTTCACTTATTGTGGGAGGTCCTGGAACCTAACCCCAACAATAAGTGAGGGAACACTGCATTCTTCCCATTTTGTTTTGTTTGGAAATTTTGTTGTCTGGAGATTGTGTGCAACATCTTCCAGCCATTCAGAGAACCACCCACTGTGTAACTCTGGGCAAATCACTCACCTTTAGCCTCAGAAAACACCACAATAGGTTTCCCTTAGGGCAGTGGTTCTCAACCTGTGGGTCACCAGATGTTGCGGTAAACTGGCTGGGATTTCTGGGAGTTGTAGGTCAAAACACCTGGGGACCCACAGGTTGAGAACCACTGCCTTAGGGTCACCATAGGCCAGAAACTATTTGAGGCCACACAACAACAAAACAGAAACCAACTATTCCAGCTACACATGGTTCTTGTGCTAATGATGGTCAAATTATCATATCTTTTTTCTCACTTTGAATATTGGTTATCTGTGTTCTTAGCAACAATAAGAAGTAAACAAAATCCAGTGCCATTGGAACAATGCAGGGATACAGGTGACATTATATTTTCTCCCATCTGTTCCTTCTCCTCTATGCCTGCTTCTATGTGTGCCTTTCTCTTTCATACAGACAGAGAGGCACACAAATAAAATAATGTATCACAGGGAAACACCACTTTCTAATTTTAGCGGCTAGTGACAACACAGCCATGTTCATTGCTACATATAAAATTTAGTTAGGATGCCTTCCTTCCTGCATTCTCCGAGAGTCCAACTTGCCCCTTCTTGCCAAGCTCTTTTCCTGTGGTCCACACTTTCATTAGGGGCCACAAGGCTATATAACACCATCTTTGTCTCTTAATCTCCATAATATCTTCCTTACTTAGAATCATAGAATCAAAGAGTTGGAAGAGACCTCTTGGGCCATCCAGTCTAACCCCCTGCCAAGAAGAAGGAAAATTGCATCCAAAGCACCCCCAACAGATGGCCATCCAGCCTCTGTTTAAAAGCCTCCAAAGAAGGAGCCTCCACCACACTCCGGGGCAGAGAGTTCCATTGCTGAACAGTTCTCACCGTCAGGAAACTCTTCCTAATGTTCAGATGGAATCTCCTTAAACTAGACCAGAACTAATGCTCAAAATGATCAAGAAATCCCATTGCTTGCTGCAATGAGGGATTAGAATGAATCAAAAGCAAGTAAGAGGGAAGAGGTAATGATGGCAAAAATGCTGAAGTCTACAAGTCCAGACCTCTAGATTTCCTGGAAGATGGGTGCAAAGATTTCTACAAATACTTGCCAAGAGATGGATGCACCAGAGAAGTGGGGTGGGGAGGGGTGATTGAAAGTAAGGAAACATTGTGTGTTGTTTAAAAAGGTTGATTTATATAACAAACTCACATTTTCAACTAAAGTTAGTCATGATTTTAATGCTATATAGATTATTTGTTCACTGCATTTTCTTGCAAACGTGAGGTAGAATTCACAGTGTATTTGCATAATATTGCCAGCTTGCAGAGAATTATTTGAAGCCAGAAGTGATGGAATCTTGTGGCAAGAATTTAGAACATTCTTGGTAAAGATGTATTGATTAATAAACATGAGCTAGAAGATGCATATTAATCTGTTTATGTATAAGAGCTTTCTAGCTCATTAAAAAGCTTCTTGGCATTTCAACTAGCAAAGCAGTAGATGAAACTAGTCATTGTCTTTTATCTTGTTGAGGACTCTCATATGAAATAAAAATCAGATTACTGCTAAATTTGTATAATTGCTGCACTGATGACAGCCTTATGAGTATTTTACTAGATATGTAATGCAAGCACCATTTCATACTATGACATCTTTTAAAATCTTTATACAAATACTTTCCCTTTAGAATTCT
This sequence comes from Anolis apletophallus, assembly GCA_030556195.1. Taxonomy (NCBI): domain Eukaryota; kingdom Metazoa; phylum Chordata; class Lepidosauria; order Squamata; family Anolidae; genus Anolis; species Anolis apletophallus. The sequence continues at coordinate 77,334,689 of JARBWK010000007.1, read as the reverse complement.
TTTGTTTGGACAGTATAAACAGAGCTATGTTTTAGATTCGTGGCATCAGTTTGTGGTCAGTTCAGTAGAATCAACGAAGTCATAATTTTAATTGCCTGTAACTGTGTCATTACAAACCATGTATTGCATGCCTGTTGGTTTGGAATAATCTGAAAAGTATCAAGATGTTTAATCACCATATGATTTGCATGCAGAAGGGTGGCATTCTTTAAATCCCATGTAAAAATCCCAATATTCAGCAATCTGTGCTGTCAGTGTCGCAGCAGACGCCTCTTAAAGAGCCAGACCCAGTAAAGAGTTAACAAAAGAGTTTATTGTCCACCAAGTCTCTGTGCTTAAAAGCACTCAAAAGAACAAAAGACACTTGAAAGTCAGTAAATAGGAACTCAAAAACAGCCTAACCGGCATAAAATAAACAGTCTTTGCAAATAACATGCTTTTTAACCTGGTAAAATGCGTGTTAGCAAGATGATGGAAATAACAAACAGGGAAAAACACAAACGGAGCAGGAACAAAAGCGAAGTCAAAGTGAAGTCCTGGGTCGTCACTTTTGAGCCGTCCTTAAGGGTTGAACAGCAAGCACAGTCAAGGAAACCAGATCAAGCAGAGGGAGGAGGCAAACCAAGGTCCAGACAGGAGGTAATGCAGGGGGATAATACGCAACGTAACCCCTGCAAACACCCAACTTACCAACCCCCCCTCCATACATTACCCCACTCTTGCAGGCAGGCAGCATCTGGCACTCACAGTAGTTCAAAGGAATTCAAACCATGCCAAACGTGGTACGGGCAGCAGCAGCAGCGACTAAACATAAAAGCGCAACATTGAAATCCCCAAACTCTTCCCACAAACCCCAATTGGAGCAGCAGCGTCCCAGCCCCGAGAAGCAGAGCAGTTTCCCAACTCACGTTACTCCGTACAGGAATCAAGATTCACAGGATCCAGGATACAGAAATTCAGAGTCACAAGTCCCAAACGCAACACCTTGCCAGCCGCAAAGTGAAGTGCCCAAAAGCCCGCATTTTATTAGTCTCCCATCTCGGACCCACCCGAGCTCGACAACACCCCGTCAATTCTGGCCATCACAATTCAAGAGATATATTGACAGGCTGGAACTTGTCCAGAGGAGGGTAATTAAAATAATCAAAGGTCTGAAGACCATGCCCTATGAGGAGCGGTCCAAAATGCTGGGGTTGTTTAACCTGCAGGAGAAAAGGTTGAGAGGAGACATTATTGCCAGGTTCAAATATTTTTAAAACTGTCATAAGGAAGAGGGAGCAGGCTTGTTTCCTCTTGCCCTAGAGACGAGAATGGGTTCAAATTACAGGAAAGGAGATTCCACTTGAACATTATGGACATTCCTGACTGTAAGCTGTTCAGCAGTGGAACTCACTGCCTTAGAGTGTGGTGATGACCACCTGTCAGGGGTACATTGATTGGCTTTTCCTGCATGGCAGGGAGTTGAACTAGATGGCCTATGTAGTATCTTCCAACTCCATGGTTCTATGATAATACACCACTCTACAAGCACTTACGGTATATTAAAATCATGTAATTTTTTTTACAGATCCTGTTCGTGGTCCAAGGAAACTGGAAGTTGTAGATATCAAATCCTGGCAGATTACCATCACTTGGGAACCATTTGGCTACAATGTAACCCGTTGCCATAAGTACAACCTCACTGTCCATTATCGCTACCAAGCTGGTGGACAAGAACAAGTCAGAGAAGAAGTGAGCTGGGATACTGACAACTCGCACCCTCAGCACACCATTACTAATCTCTCTCCCTATACTAATGTCAGCATCAAACTCATTCTAATGAATCCTGAAGGAAGGAAAGAAAGCCAAGAAATTGTGGTACAGACAGATGAAGATGGTGAGTTGAAAAATGGATTTCTTTTTCCTGAATGCCTTTATAGTAATGTAATAAATAGGTACATCTTCAGACTACTAATAACTACTAAAACATACATAAAAATAACACTGTATATACCTATACATATGTGGGTATGTTTTGGAGCAATAGGAGCTAAAGTAGACGTACACTGGTAAATGACATAGGTAAGTGATCTTGATATTCCTGACAAAACTATTAAGTTTCTCACATCGTATGGCATGTTGTCAGACAAAATGCACTTCCCTGTAGAAATACACAGTAACAAGTCTTGCGGTTCTTTTAAGAGAAGTAAGATTTTCACAAATGTATGTGTGTGTGTGTGTGTGTGTGTGTGTATAGTGTGCAATTGAAACACACACAAAATTTAATTGGTGAGTAAAATGCATAAAGAAATGCATAGTTTAGAAAACATATTTTCAAATAGATATATTTCTTTGTGCAGAGGGAGAAAAGGCTCATAACCTGCTCTGGAATTGAGATGACATAAGAATGCTGGTCACATTCTTGGAATCTCAATAAAAACAAAACTGACAGCTTGTCTTTCCTCCTCGTCCAATCCGCGGAAGCGTAGCTGGAATTCCTTCTGGGCGTACTCTGCTTTTATTTGTTTGTCTTCAAGGTCGGTGTTTTTCATCTCCAACTCCTTGATTTTATCCAGGTTCCTCTTTTGCTTATTTTTTAATTCAGTATTTTCCTTTCTTAGATCTGACAATTCCTCCTCAATGCCTGTCAGTCTGGTATTTAGCCCTTGCATTTCTTTTTTCATTTCCTTAAAATCTGTTTTCATATCTCCCTTGAGTTCCTTTATGTCTCCTGTTAAGTTATCGTTCATCTTCCTTCTTTCCTGATCTCCTCCCTGAATCATCCTTCGTATATCCTGCATTTCTATGAACAGATCCTTGAGACTTGGTTCACCCAGGTTGGCTCCGGAACCTCTCCTGTTGATCTCTCCTTTTTTTTCCTTTTCAGGCTTCCCTCTTGTTGCCATCATCCTCTTTCCCCTGTTTCCACCCTTGTAGGTGGACTCAGGGAGGACCTCTAGGTTGTTTTTATTGGCTATTGGCTTTTGACTGTTCCGAGGGGGGATTTAGGGCGACTTGAGGGGGAGGGGGTTATAATTTTTTTCCAAAAACTGGGTATTTCAGGGGAAGACGTTTAGGGCTTTTAACACAGTTTTTGGGGGGGGCGTTCGTATGTGAGGCTAGTTGTATTATTATTACTTTGCCTTAGGTGGCTTCTCGTGGGTAGGGGCCTTACCCGTTCTATTCGTTCTCCTCCGTCCGCGGATGCAGCTGAGGTAAGGGTTTTAGCCCCCTTCCTTTCTTAAGCGTCGCTCGGTTCGGGCGGCCTTCCTCGCTCCCACTCTCCCTTGGCTTTCCAGTCTCTTTGGGGGCCTCTTACCGTCCCTCTAGTTTTGTTTTTTAAAAAAAAATATTTAGTATTATTTCCTTCTCCCGAGAGAGCGACCCCTCTAGGATCTAGCTGCCGGCTCTCGATGGTTGGCTGTGTTCCTCTTTTGCCTTCCTCCGAGCTGCTTCCGGTTTTTCCGGCTCCTCCTCCCCTCTTTCGTCACTTCCTTCTTCTCCCCAACTCTTGTTTACTTTTTCAAACAACAGCTTATCAGCTAGTCAGCTTCACTCCCAGCGTTGCCATTGAGGTAGGCTTTTCTCCTTATTGTTATTTTTCACCCTCTTTCTCCCCTCTATTGTCACCGTCTGTTACCCCTGTTCTCCTCGTATTTTCCTCGTCAGCCCTCCTCTCCTTGTTGTTATGTCTAAGGAAAATTTGGAGGGTAGCTTTACTTTACCGTACTCAGCCTGCCAGGTTTGGTATCCGTCCTTCCGTCCTTCCACCACACGCTCCTTCCTCTGTGCTTTGTATCGGTTGGGCTTCTGTCCCCTTCACCACCCGAGAGTGCGAAATTAAAAGTGGTTGGGGTGCGGGAGGTTTTGACCAAATATAATAGCAAACTTGATTTAAATGAACAATTTCACATGGAGGAATATTACAAAATCATGCTGGAGGAAATGTCTAGAGAGATCAACTATTTAGCATTTGTAGGTCCTCCAGAGCGACTTTGTGGTGAAGTTCCAGCAGAAGCATGCCATAGGATTGCACTAGAGAACGTAGAGAGAACATCTCACACATGGAATTCTGCATGAACAGATTCCCCTAAAGATACTACTTACAACAGCATTTTCGTACCTATTGCAACATACTGGTTATTTGCTGGGTTATATAACATTATCTATGTTTGCAAATAAAGCACAATGGAGTTAACCTTTCATGTAATGTTTTTATGTCATTTGAAATGGACTACTGTACTGACACCCCCAATGTGTGTGATCATGACGTTGCATTACACTGTTCACATGTTATCCATGCATTTTCTAGCATAGTGTGGCAGGTCTTAGAAATCAAGCACTAAGAGACTGAGATGCATGAGCAGGCAGGGCCTCATTAAAACCTATGAGGCAGGCACACTAAAACAATGTCAGACAAATATATTGTTTCTGGCAGTTAAACTGTATGTCACAACATTATTCACTACAATTCAGAGACTTTCTGAAGAACTACGGTATTTCCACATCTTCTTAAGCCATTGGAGTACGCAGTGTTTCAAATGTCGGAGTCCAGTAGGTGACACCCATCGCCACATTTAAGTGAAATATAGTGCATTGTCTTTTAAAACTTACCTTCTATTCTGAATTAAACTTTCAGCTTACTGTTAACCTTTTATAATTTCTAAGGTCAAATGGAGAGCTTCTGAAAATTGTAAGCTTACCCTGGGTCACTGCTACATTGAAGTTAATTTAACCTGTAGTTGACCTGTGCAAAATTGGTTTTGGCTTTACTGGAAGTTTTGTTTGTGAGTCTCGCTCTGTAGTGCTTTGAAGACATTAATGTTCTCACTGTACCATAGTAAATTACAGAGCTCTGGACATAGATTTCCAAAGTAATTCACATCTTCACCAAAAGTGTCTTCTTTTACCATAATTTATCCTCACTTGATATCATAGGTGTTGGTTCGTATAGTACTTTGTACAGTTTTGTTAAATATGTATTACAGTTACATATACAGTACAACCAGCATCTGCAGTTTCCTTTATCCATGTCCTCCAGCACAACTTTATAGGATTCTTGGGCCAAGAGTCTTTCATTTCTACAGGATTCACTATTATCCGCAATTGTCCATACAAAGATTGGGAACATCTTCCCAGTGGATATGTGTTTTATATTGTAATTATTGCTGACTTCTATTACAGCTAACTTGCACCCATAATGACACCCATAAGCTAGTCAGATTTTGTATAGTATGTTTGGCACCACTCATAACACAGAGCTGAAAAACTGATGGTGACAAATTTGTAAATTATAATTTTCTTTAAAATAGTATGCTGGTTTTATAAGAGTTTGACTTTCTAGCTCAGATTTCTTCCATTATATACATTTTCTCACAACTTGCTTTGACTTTTTATATTGTAATATATGTGAATGAAAATAATATTGAAATTGGAAATGAAATTTGTGAAAGATCTTTATGTGGTACAAATTCAGCACCCAGATATACAGTAAAAACAGCTACAGTAATTAAAAGCGTTTTTTTCATCGCAGGCCTGTGAATTTGAAGTTTACATTCAGAAATTGAGGTCCTGTAAATTCTGAGGGGAATGGGTATTAAAGGCCATTTTTACTGTATTTTAATTTTGTTTTTACCACACTGTTACTATTTAATTGCTTTTTAGCTTCTTTTCAAACTTGTCTAGTGTGGATTGTTAGCTGCCTTGAGTCCCCACAGGGAGAAAGGTGGGGCATAAATAAAGATAACAAATGTAATAAGGATGGCTAAACAGCAAAGTGAGAATCATCAACGTTGGTCTACACATTCAGATAAATACAATGCATTAATAATAATAATAATAATACTTTAATATTTGTGAGTCGCCCTCCACCAGTGGTGCTCCGGGCGACTTACATCATTTAAAAACCCTAAAAACAGCAATGTACAGCAGTTTAAAACAGATACATGTCTGAGGAAAGGCTCAGACATTCAGAGGTACCGATCAGGCCCCAAACGCTAGGCGGAAGAGCCAGGTCTTTAGGTCTGACCGGAATCTAGTTAGGGTCAGAGTGGCTCTGAGGGCAGGTGGCAATGAGTTCCAGATCCTGGGGGCCGCCACGGAAAAGGCTCTCCGCTGGGTTTCCATCAGCCGAGCCTCTCGCACCCCAGGGATGGTCATGCGATCGCCATTTATGGCACGTGCTGGCCTCAAGCTGCGTTGGACCGTCAGCCGGTCACTCAAGTAGGCTGGCCCAATATTGTGCCGAGCTTTAAAGGTGAGCACCAGAAGTTTGTAGAGCACTCTGAACTCTAAGGGCAGCCAGTGGAGATCTTTAAAATAGGAGAAATGTGGTCCCTCACTGATGACCCAGAGATGAGTCTGGCCGCTGCGTTGTGGATGAGTTTCAGCCTCTTGGTTGTGGAGAGGGGGAGGCCCACATATAGGGCGTTGCAATAATCAAGACGCGAGACAACGGTGGCATGTACCACGGTTCTCAGCGCCTCAGATGGTAGGTAGGGGGCCAGCCGTCGGGCCCTACGGAGATGGAAAAGGCGCCTTTTGCTGCCGCCTGGATCTGGGCCTCCATCGTTAGTTTTTCGTCCAGGATCACTCCCAGGCTTTTCACTGCCGGAGCCGGGGATAAGGGCTCGCCCCAAAGGGTGGCAGTGATGGGTGAGAGGCGGGTCGGCCAGGCCAGAGGATCTCCGTTTTGGCTGGGTTGATTTTGAGTCTATGTGCTCTGAGCCAGCTCGTCACCGCTCTCAATCCTTGGCTGAAACTGTCCGGCACCGACGATGACCCTGGGTCAAGCTTCAGGAGCAGCTGTGTATCGTCCGCATATTGGTAGCAGGAGAACCCATAGCTCCTGGCAATGCTAGCCAGAGGCTGGACGTAGATGTTGAAGAGGGTGGGAGATAGGATGGCACCCTGGGGACTCCACATTCCAATTCGCTTTTCCTAGAGACTTGACCCTGCCACTCGACCCGCTCGCAGCGGCCTCGCAGGAACGATTCCAGCCAGGTCAAAGCCTTGTCTTGGATCCCAGAGGCAGCCAGGCGGTCGAGGAGCAAGTCGTGATCAACGGTGTCAAAAGCCGCGGTTAGGTCCAGAAGGACTAGGACTGCCGAGCCTCCCCTGTCCATTTGACGGCGGATGTCGTCAGTGATCGATACGAGGACGGATTCCACTCCGTGACCTGCGCGGAAACCCGACTGGGACGGGTCTAGGCCCCCGGATCGATCTAGGAAGTCTCGTAATTGGCTTTCTACCGCTCGCTCTAAGAGCTTACCCAGAAAGGGTAGGTTGGCAACCGGTCGGTAGCTTGCTGGGTCATCGGGGTCGAGGTTCGTCTTTTCAAGAGGTGGCTGACTCTGGCCTCTTTCAGGGAGTTCGGAAAGGTGCCTGTCTCTAGGGAGAGATTTACCAAGTCCCTCAGAGCGCCCGACATGATGTCAATATTGGACTTAATTAGGTGTGATGGGCAGGGGTCCGTTGGGCAGGTCGTCGCTCTTGCCCCGGTCACCAGCCTTCTCACCTCCTCCGTTGTTAGTGGGCTGAATTCTGAGAGACGGTGTTCATTTGTCCGGGTGGGGTACTGGGACCTCGTGTCCCCCTCCTCGGGAAGCAGCGGCAAGTCAAGTCGAAGTGCCGCGATTTTTCGGACGTAGTACTCCTGGAGGTCCTCTGCAGTTATCGCCGAGTTGTTGGATTCACTCTGTGGGGACGTGAGGAGACTCCGGACTACCTTAAAGATCTGTGCCGTATGGGAACCCGCGGCTGAGATCTGGGCCGCATTATAGGATCTCTTGGCCTTGTTGATCTCGTGTTCGTATAGCCTATGTTGTTCTCTGTAGGCTGCTCTGGTTTCTTCACTAGGCTTTCGTCGCCAGGTGCTCTCGAGTTGCTTCCTCCGGTGTTTTATCTGCTTTAGGTGCGTTGTGAACCATGGAGAGCAGGTTTTCCTGGGGCGGAGGGGCGCCTAGGAGCTATCTGATCAATGGCCCTTGAGAGAACACTATTCCATCTGGCGACTAGATCTGATAGTGATCCTCCGGGGACCTCCAGGGGTTCCAGCGCCGCGGCGAATGCCCTCGGGGTCATCGCGCTCTTTTGGCGGGCTAATACAGACCTTGGCTCCGATCTTACCGTGAGGGGGATGTTGATATCTACCCTCACAATCAGGTGGTCCAACCAAGGCACTGCTCTGGAATCGCGATGATTTGTGGCGAGACCCTGGCTGAAAATCAGGTCCAGTGCATGGCCCGCTTGGTGAGTGGGGCCGGTATCTGTCCTGGAGAGGTCGAGGGCGTCCATGTGCATGAGGAATTCTCGTGCATTGGGGGTGGGAGGGATTGTGTCCGGGTGGATGTTGAAGTCCCCCAGTATGAGGAACCGGGGGAACCTCAGGGCCCAGTCCGCAATCAGATCCTGTAAGGCAGATGTGGCCTCTTTATGGGCCCCGGGGGCCCGGGCACCCACCAGGCTCCCCGTCTGTCCTTCCTCTCCAAGGGTTGCTCCCAGGCATTCTATGCCGGTCATCTCCGGTGTTTGGAGGACAGAAGTGGCAACAGCGTCCCTTACGACCAGTCCTACTCCCCACCCCGACCTATAGATCTTGGTCGATGGAAGGCTCAAAGCCTGGGGGCTATCTCCTGGAGGAGGACACAGTCACCGTCCTGGGTCCATGTCTCTGTGATGCATATAACATCTGCGTCCTGTTCTGCGATAAAATCTCGCAGGGTGGCCAGCTTATTGCAGATCGACCTCGCATTAAGGAGCAGAAGTGAGGACCAGGGTGTGGCAAGTGTTTGTTGACGGGCGTGGCAGGTGATGGGGCGCAGCCAGGTCGAAGAGGAACTGCGGCTCTGTTTGGTGGAGGGTGGGTTGCTGGACCTTGCCCTCCTCTGCCCACCAATTACTGGGATGGGACAGGCGGAAGCGCTCTGGGGCTGATGGTTGGAGCCGGAGCGCTGAGTTTGCGGCACGTCCCCCGAAAAGCAAAAGTCATCAGTATCAATTTCTACATGCAAGTATATGTGATACATGTAACCATACTATACATTCAGGCATGTGCAACACATCATGGCAACGTCATCAGTATCAATTTCTACATGCAAGTATATGTAACACATGTGACTATACTATGTATTAGGGCATGTGCAACACATAATGGCAAAGTCATCAATATCAATTTATACATGCATGTATATGCCACACATACAAATATGAAGTGAAGCAAAGGAGGCGCGTCTACAGAAATAATACAAGATAGAAAGATGGTGCATGAAAGGAAGTCTTTTGGATAAATTGTACAATTCAAACCTGGCCCATATGTAGCTGCGTTGGCTCTTCAAAATACGTTTGAGCTCGAGTGGGGAATAAATGGGAAAGCTTTTAAGGAGTCACTTTGAAGGAATGGGTGCCAGGGAAGGTCGAAGGACGCAAAATCCACTCCGCGTTCTCGAGGGTGGAAGCGGCAAGCGGGGCGATTCAAGCCGCGGCCGGAGCGAACAGGACGGGATTACTTCCGCGTTAGCCTGGCGAGCCTGCCGGAAAGGACCGGAGAAGCCGCAAAGTGTCGTGAAAATGCAGCAGCGACCAAAATCATGTGGAAATGAAGCTCGAAATGAGCAATGGGCCACTCGGGGACTGCGTGGGGGCAGGCCTCGATGCCAAACGGAGGGCTTGGGCGCCAAAGGGTGTCTCTTTATCCGTTTTCGTGTCTTAAAGACACTTTATCTGGGCACGTCGCTGAATATAAGCATCTAAATGAAACAAATAAACTAAGCATTTCCCTAGTTACATCTAAACAGGGAAAATGAGCCAGTATTATCTTCTTCTCAAGCTTGGCGTAGTCTTCCCAATTTAGTTTGAAATTAAATATTTTACATGCCTGAAGGCAATTTTTCAAAACCTTCATTCTTTTGGGGAAGAACTGGTATCATTGTTTCCATTTTCCTATGTGCTTTGCAGACAGAATTGGTATTGGAGAAAAATGCAGTGTTGCTATAGTAGGATGAGCATGTCAGGAAACCAAGCAGTATCTACACAGCAGCCAGGAAGGGGCAGCAACATTTTTCCCCTTTTGCACTCCATACATATATGGAGCTTGGAATTAGGAACTCTGCTTGCCTTTAAATGCCCTTTTGAGTAGTGTGGTGGTGGGGTTCTCTTGAATTATAGACTAGTATAATCTCATATCTACTTTCCTGATTGTTATACATAAAGCAATATGGCGAACACCTGCACCCAATAGAAACACTTATTGGTGTGCCTACATGATGGAGATCCCATCTGGCTTTCCAAATTCATTTTAAGTTTAGAAAAGAACAAGTGTGTGTGTGTGTGTGTGTGTGTGTGTGTGTGTGTGTGGTAATAAAGAGTTCAAACTAGGGCATAGCTTAGCTGAGATACAGCCCTCATACAGATTCAGCCTAAATGAACTTATCAGCCAGTGCTGAATAAGTTTCATTTTCTTAACTTGGTTTACAGGGAACTTCTATAGCTGGGTTTCCAATTATAGGAAGACCTTACAGTGTCTCATTTAAGCCAAGTTATTAAAAAGAGGATATGGCATTGGATTTATCTGTTTAGTTAACATGCTTTCTACTTTGTAATGGAGAATAGTTTTCAAGAAAGCAAAATAGGATTTAGTACCTTAAATAGCTCTTATATCCCATATCTAAAAGAGGTTCAGACCTATGATAACTCCCTTAACATTCAGATTAAAACCTGAAGGGAATTCAACATTCTACTGACATAGAAATTACACCAGCTAGGAAAATTTGCAAAGGATGAAGTGAGGAGAAGTTAGAGATAATGAAAACATAACATTGTTTACTACACCATGATTTATCTGTTGTTACATCTAAATTGTGTTAGCAATTGGCTGAAATGATTGTTTGGCAAAAATGTCTCAACTGGTTTGGGGGGGGGTTGCCATTAGCTCAATAACTATGACAATACAAAAGACAGAGTAAAATGCACTTAGATATCCATCATGTTGTGTTTTGAGGAGAAATTAAGTAGGCAAATCCAGAATCTTTTTGTTGCAGACTGCTCTTCTGATTCTGAGGGAGAAGGAGGACAGGTAGATGAAGAAGCAGTACTTGGGGATTTGGAGCTAAGTGGTGGTGGTGGTGATGAAGAGGGGGAGGAGGAGGCAGACATCACAAATCCCCATGTTTTAGGAACGACAAAGGGAGAAAGAAGTCAGAAGAAGATCAGCTGGGTTGTCAGTGAGAACGCTGAGCAATCAGACTGTGCCCTAGAGATAGCTGTGCGGGGAGCTCAGGGCTATAAATTAGCAGCGAAGTCATGGGCTCAGTGCTGATAGCAACTGACCTACTTCAGAGGAGTTCCTGTTTCAAGCACCGTGTCTCCGTTCCAGCGTCGATCTTTGGTGAATGCTCTTGGCTATTGACGTTTGTTTCTGCAACCTGTAAGCCTAGTTTCTGTCTGATATGAAGACTTTTGTTTGAAGTTTACATTTACTTGAAGACTGTGCATAACCATGGGGACTGTACTTTCTGCTTCACTTATTGCATTATCTTTATTTTGGCTGAAGTAAAGCCTTTTTATTTACTTTCACTTGTATCTAAGGCTGTTTTTGGCAACAAAAAAAGAGACACTTTTGGTAGAAAGCCATTGCCTACACACAATGAGACATCAAGAGAGATAAAATTTGCAACCTGTGATATATATTGAAAGATATGGTTTGGAGCTTATTTAGTGCAGTCTGCCTTTGATGTTATCATGTGTTTTGATTTATAAAAATGAAATATTAAAATTAATCTCACATGTTTTTGGATGATTATAAAACTGGGTATGACACTATCATTATTATTTCCCTTATTTATTTAGTGCCATCACTGTTCACTGTGCTTTATAAGAATGAGAACAAGAAACAAAATTTCATGCCCCAAGGTTTTCAATGTAAAGATGGGACACACAAGTAAAGGAGATGGCAGTGGGGATGAGATTGAGTTTCTTTGTCTTCCCTCCATGACTGGGGCAATGGTAGTCGGACTTAATCCCCCCTCCCTTCCTCCCTCCCTCCCCCTGCTGTCCCCTATCTTCAGATCATAATCCTTATAGGCGGCAATTGGTCCTTGGCCCAGCCACGATGGAGCTCTGCTTGCTTTTCTTGCTTCTTCATCTGCCTTTGGATGTCATAGCATTAGGGGTTGAAATGGATGGAGGACCTTTCATCTGCTTATGGACCTGTGTGGTGAAAGCATGCCCATACTGTACTTCTCCCCCTCTGAGGCTAGACATATGATGAAGGAACAGCATCTGTGTATGGGGATTATATCTTAAAATTAAGTAAAACATGAGTGTTGCCATTTTATTCTATAGCCAACTATTTCAGTATGGGAGAAACATCTCAAAATTGCACAGCTCTTCAGTTATTCTAGACAAAACTCTTTTGATATGCTTTAGGCCATATTTTTCTTAAAGCATATGTCTTTACATGTTTTGAAGGAAGTCATGTAAATGTATCTTTGTCATCGACGTATGTAATCATTTTAGTACAAAATCCAGTTATAGAGCACTCTAAAATATAACTATGGCCTTGCTATTCTTAAATCTGTTTTCTTTATTGTTTTTTATTCTTTGTGCAAAACTAATAGCAGTGCAATACCCCTGCCTAAAAGTTACAAGATAAAAACCCAGCAATGGAAACGTATTAGATTAAGTCTGAACTGTAGCCTTTACACTCATAATCTAGGTACCTTTAAGCCCCTGTATCTATAGAAGTAATAACTCATAACAGCATTGTCTGTGTCCTTTCATTGGATTCTGGAATTGAAGCATATAAGGAAGCAAAGATAACTTATCATAAAATGTCTGACAGTACACACATCACAAGGGTTTACTGGCTAAAAATGCAATCTTTTCCCGACTGCTGAAGGTATTTTATAACTTTGTGGATTTTTTTTTTGTAGATCACCTACAAAGCTGTCAGCTCCTTTGACCCAGAAGCAGATTTATCTAACCAAAGTGGACGTGTTCCAAAACATGGGAATGAAACACACAATTTATTTTTTGGATTGTATCCTGGGACCACATACTCGTTCACTATCAGAGCCAGTACAGCAAAGGGGTTTGGACCACCTGTTACAAGTCAATTCACTACAAAGATATCAGGTATTATTTGAAATTAAATTTAAAAAATGTTCTCTTCCATCAACTATTGTATTTTTAAAACATACCTATAATTTTATAACTTTTATCTAATACATTTGGAATATGACAGAAAATACTGTGGGATAAATAAAATGTTTAATATTTTGGAAATGTGGAATTTCCTGGCCTTTGTCATTGGAATTAACTTTTAGATGGCTAAATTTGGCATGTTTGTTTCAGATTTATGAAATCAGTAGTTTAAGTAGATAATATTATTTGACCTTGTCATTAGTATTTAAGAGAACATTTGTGTCACCATCGCTTAGTTTAAGAAGTTCCCTGGCTGCCTCATGCAAACATAAAACAATGCCCAATAAAAAGAAATCATGTGATAACAATATAAATGCCACATAAGAGCACCAAAATGTTGAAAGCCATAAAACCAACAAAAATATTAGGACAAGCAAAAAAGTATTTTCTTAAAAGCAGAAAAATGTTGGGCTCTCCCAAAATGTTATGAGCACCAAAATGTTGAAAGCCATAAAACCAACCAAAAAAAATGAGGGCAAGTAAAAAGGCATTTTCCTGAAAGCAGAAAAATGTTGGGCTCTTCCAAAATGTTATGAACAGATGTGCTCTCATTTTGAGACATTGCAGGTATGGTGAGAGAGTTGGAGGCTAGCCTTTGATAACAGTGTAAGTATTGAGGAAGGCCTGTAGAGAAGAGACACTAGATATACTGTAAAGGCCTTTGCTGTTTACCTCCAACCCTATCGATTCTACTCAGATAAAAGCTTGCACTTGGTACAACTGCCAATTGGTGCCACATGCTCTTGATTGTCTTCTTTATTCTGAACCAAAATATGTTGTTAGAAAGTTTTATTTATTTATTTATTTATTTACAACATTTCTACCCTTCCTTTCTCCACCCCGGAAGGGACTCAAGGTGGCTTACACTTAGATCAGTAAAATCATTGAATTGTGCCTATTTGACTCGTTTACTCTTAACTAAAATGACTTAATGTCTTCAAACATCTTGAAATATAAACCATTGTTTTTCATTGCAACAGTCTAATGTCCATAATCATGATAAGGAAAGCTATCTGTTGGTCAACTAGTTTTAATTTGGTGTTGTGTACATATATTTGTGTGTTGAGATAGATGCACATACTTGGCATGTGCTGTGTTATAAAATATGTACTATCTGGAGCCACTTACATACTTCTGTATTATAGAAGTTTGGAATCTGCAGCAGTAAAATCAGTGATTTCTTCTATCAGTTGCACATGTGCTTCCTGGAAAGTAGGATCTTACTTTTCATTTCTCCCCTGCTTCAATGTAAAATGTATTTTAGGTGAATAGAAGAAAAGTATGTGGAAAAGTGCTAGGTTGCACATGCAGGCAGTCCCCAATTTAAAAACATTTAACTTACAAAGACCCATAGCTAAGAACAGGAAGTAAGAGAAATCTACCCCTCACAAGGGAAATTCACTCGTGAAAGAGTTATCATGGGGAAAAGGGGTCTCCACTAAAGCTTTATCATAAATCCTTGTTTCCACAAGCCAAATTTTTCAAAATCCATTTATCACAGAGACAGAAAGTGAGGTGAAATCTTCTGAACATACAGTAAAACACACACCACAGAGGTGTTAACCCTTCCCTATGCTAGCCAAAACTTGTGTGTGTGCATGTATTGAGGCCGCCCTGAATCGTCCCCCCTCCAGGGGGCGAGAAGGATGGGATACAAGTGTGTGTGTGTATGTATGGCTGGAGTTACACTTGAAAAATGTTCCTGTTCCTACTTACATAAAAATTCAACTTAAGAACAAACCTACAAAACCAATCTTGTTTGTTACTTGGAGACTCCTGTATAGCCAATAAAGCGAAATCAATTGGTTTACTTGACTGACAAATCCATATTTCATCACATAAAAGTCACACTTTTTATCTCTTTTTTTCAGTGAAAAAAGGGGGTGCAGGTGTTATGCAAGGGGAAAAAAACAGGCTTTTTTGTACCAAAACAATAACTTTTTAATTAAACATATTGAAAACAATTGAGAGTACAAGAGTGACCAGAAAAAAACAAATTGACATATTTACACATGTTAATCTTCCTTGTCAATAGACTCCACACCATTTTTAGCAAGGGTACATCACTTGCTCGCCCACCCATCCACCTAAAGACTCACCTGCCCATCCATCCTCTGAAGCGCCATACATTAAAGGGAGCGGCCAAGCAGATGGTTAGGCATGTGCGTGGCTGGTCTGCTCATGAGCATGTGAGTGAAGTTGTGGGTCGGTGGGCGTGTGGATAGGTGAGGAAATAGGTGTGGGTAAAGCTGTTTAGCACAGGGCAGCCAGACACATGGAACACTAGACTGTTTACATAGTGGTAAGTCATTGGTGTGACTATTATGGAAGGAATTTTAAAATACCAAAATTGGGACCCAAAAAAGGACTATGTGACTATTGCGCAATTGTGACTTTTATGTGATGAACTATTATAGTCCTCCTCCCCTTTTCTCTACTTGAATATGCATTCGATATAATTGGCCTTGCATCTTTACTACCAGCCAAGGTAATGATGTAGTCATTCATGGTATCATTTTTGCCCATTTATCTCAAGAGTTGGCAACTGTGCAAACCTAGAAGGCCACATTATGCTTAGAGGGCCAAATTCCCTCTGTCTTGTTTTCACAAAAACAAATGGTGCCCCCAAGCACCATTTAAGGCTATTGTTGGGAACTCAGGTGTTGTCCAACTATAATAGGAATGTCCTTCACGGTCCTGGACATATATGGCTACTATTACTTTATATGTGCAAATATTGAATACATTTATGTGCTTTAAAAGACTGGGGCTCAAACTTAACATCACAATCTGAGTAAAATTTCCTTCTGTGGATGGTGCTAATGACTTAGAGAGGAAAGTTGTCATTCTGTGGGGTATAACTGACCTTAGGGTCAAGCAAAAACAATAATTCATGCAATAAATGGCTGTGAATGATGTGCTATACAATGAATTGATAACTTCAATTCACCTAGAACTAATGTTATGAATGAACTCGTTCTAAGTGTTTAATTAGTAGAATGGCATCCAAAAGCAGAACTCAAGAGCTAACCTCATTATTGATCGGCTCCTTTTATTGTCTAATAATTTCAACTGTTGTTTTCACGCATTATCATGTGCACAAGGCTCTGATTTAAAATACCATTTCTTTGGGAAGGACATTTTATAACCCAGATTATAAAAGTTTATTTGATTGAACGAAAGCTGCAAATTAAATGAGTCTTCTTCTTCTTCTGTTCTTGTTTTTCTAGCACCTTCCATGCCGCCCTATGAACTGGAAACACCTTTAAATCAAACTGACAGTACGGTGACAGTTCTGTTGAAACCTGCACAGAGCAGAGGAGCTCCAGTCAGGTATGGTGGTGTTGGGAAAGCTTTACAAGATTAAAACAAAATCGATTAATTTTGACAGTGTTTTCTGGGGATTCTTTTCTAACTCAGCAATCAGTGTTTAAATCCATGTTTGCATTATCTCTAATTAAATTAAATAACAGACAAGAAAGGAAGTTCTTTGATGTGGAGTGTTCAGGTATTGTGTAGAGGATTTCAAAGCTTAGTCTTTGAAAATAAAGAACAAAGCTGCTGTGCTGTTATGTGGGTGGCTTCTTTATTTCTGTAAGGTAATTGCTTACTGCAGTGTTATGAGTTCAAGGGCGCATCATTATTTTTATCCTCTACTACAGTGTTTTCAGTAACCACTCTCCCTCTTTTTCCACCTGTGGGTTTAATCACCATTATTTCATGTAATCGACTGAGACAAGTTGGGACATTTAAAAACCAAAATATGTCAGGATCAGAATGGAATGGAAAAAGGAATGTAGGTAGGCAGCAATAAGAAATGCTTCCTGATTGATATTTTTAGGACCTTGTTCTGGGAAGTTATGTTGTGTGGTGGCTACGAAGCTAAATAACAAACCAAGACAATCCCAGTCTCAGTTCATTTACTGTGAATTTATTAGGAGTTCTTAGGCATATCAAGTTCTTCAACAGTAATCTGCAACAGAGGGATAATACTGTCCAGTGTTCAGAGTATTCTTGTTGCAATAAAATAAATTTATGGTAACCACTTGCAAATTTTAAAAAGGAAGTACCTCATTCTCATTATTATTTAGAAATAAGTATGTGCCATTTTGTTTTTCACAACTAAGTAAGTTTAAATGCAAGAGGGCTTGTACATCTTTCAGAAAAAAAGAAAGGAAATGCGTAACTGCTCATTTCTGGAACAGACATGTCCTTGTGTTTGAGCTGTAAGAGCTAAAACATTGGATGCATTCAGCTTTAAAACCCTTCTATTTGTATTGGTTTTATACTTATTTATGCAGTACTTTTGATATGAAATAAATAAGCTTTAAAACCCAGGTAAAATTACCAGATGATATTGTAGATATTCTTAGCAATAAGAAGGAAATATCAGTACAGAAATACTGTGTGTAATAACAGTATATGTGTGCTAATTAGCAGTCAGTGTGGTCTAAATACTCTAAAGCAGGGGTGCTCATTAGGTAGATTGCGATCTACTGGTAGATTGTGTAGGGCGTCCTGGTAGATCGCAGGCAGGGCGGGAGGAAAACTTAGTCCTGCCCCGCAGGCTCTGCATGCCGCCCAAGTGCTGCTGGCCCTGAGTTATCTGAGGCCCTTTCCACACAGTTGAATAAAATCCCATGTTATCTGCTTTGAATCAGAATATATGGCAGTGTGGACTCAGAAAACCCAGTTCAAAGCAGATATTGTGTTATATGTTTCACATTTTTGTAGTGGATAGGTAGATCATTTTGACTTGGTTGTTTTATAAGTAGCTCGCATGCTAAAAAAGTGTGAGCAACCCTGCTCTAAAGGCAACAGATTCCATATGATCTTGCAAGCTAAGAAAGGTCAGCACTGGTTAGTTAGTACTTGGCCAACCAATATCAAGGCTATAGTTCATATTAAGAAGATGGAAAAACTACCTCTGTATATTCCTTACCTAAGAAAATACAATTAAATGTAGTAATCAGTCACATGGACAGCATATATTTACTTATTTACTTATTCCATCTTTCTATCCTACTTTTCGACCAGTATGGGAATAGCTTACCATGTAGATTTTTAAAAAAATACAAAGAATATACAAACCCCTTTTGGGAGGGATGTGAAGAGTATGTCCCATTGACTATACAACCCCTCACCCCCATATACCATTGTGTGACCCCATGCAAAAGACAAAAAAGAAGTCCAAGAAGTGTTGTTTGAAAGCACTAATTTTAAAAGTAGATTTGCCCTGAACCATATTGCAGAGGGCTTCAAATCTCCCCACAGCCAAGAAAATAAAAATAAAATAAATTGTGGGTTTCTGGTTACTTGTTGAGTTTTTTTAATAAAAATAATTTTATTACACACATTAACAGCTTACAGTATAAACAGAACACAAAACAGTGAACCTTTTACAAAGACAAAACCCCACCACCACAGCCTGAACAAGTATCATTTCCTTTACCATATATTTATAAGTCAACCATTAATCAAATGTCATATCCAAAATTCCTGACCCACAAGGTTATATTGTTTTCCATTTTCACTGTCTAAAGCATATTTAATAAAAACTGACCGGTATGAATCAAAGTCTGATCTGTTAGTTTCCCGCCTGAACGCCTTCATTTCCATTGATAGTTTATCATTTAAGGCTACATTCCATACCTCCCCATACTATGCTTCTGTTGTGAGATTAGTCCAGTCCATGTCACTAGACACCTCTTCAGATCTCTGAGTCCCCAACCCTATCTCCCATAGACTGCTCCTCATCACCACACCCATCATCCTCTGAAAACCCTAAAAACATTTCATCCTCTGAAGAATCGTTAAGTATTTGCCTGATTCTCTTCCTTTCTTGCTCCTCATCCGACTCTTGTTCACGAGTAGACTGTTTAGTACTTCTGGCTACAGTCTCTTCTCTCTCAGCCTCAGGCTCAACTACAACATATAATTTTACATATTTCAATAAATATATCATTCCAAAACTCTTCAATTGGGGGCATCCCCACCATAAATGAAGATATATCAATTTGTGCATGCCACATCTCCAGCAGAGGTTGTTTGCTTGAAATATTGTTGAGTATGTTTCAATTCAAGAGATGGGGATTTCTCAAGACTTAATGTAGCCTGTGGAGTGTCTGCATACTGTAGATCCTTCAAAGTTTACATGAAGAAAACATGAAACTTAGATACATATTAGTCTCTCGTACACTTTTTATTTTTGACAATTCAGCATCAGAAGCAGCATACTAAAGCAGGGAACTGGCACAGTTACAAGGCAGGGGGTAGCTAGCTCTAATTCTGATGTGTTTTCTTGTTGCTACCATTCCCCCCCCCCCGCCACACAGACAGACACACACACACACACACAATGGTACATGAACCTGCAATGAAAATTATGTGTAGGACTAGCCCTCAGGCAAAGCAAGATTTCTTCACACATTCTGTTCAGCAATAATAATGACCTACCCTACAGAGTAGTTATAAGAATAAATACAAAACATTCCTTTCATTATCCTAAAAGTATGACACATTCTGTATTATGTTGTCAAATAGTGAGCATCAGTGATACTTCATGCTGGAAACTTGGTTTACTCAAGTCTCATTTAAATGAACAGGAAGAGAACATGAATTCCCTATCTGTGCTCTTTCTTAGAGGATGAGAAGTTCCCAGAACATGGTTTCCTTAATCTGTATTCATTGTGGAGCAGAAAAGTGTAGCTGCACTTTATTTATGCACTTCACTAAGTGCAATGGCTGTCTATTGATTCTGCTGTAACCACCCAGCATGGTTAATGCAGATTCTTGGAACT
Organism: Anolis apletophallus; assembly: GCA_030556195.1. Classification (NCBI taxonomy): domain Eukaryota; kingdom Metazoa; phylum Chordata; class Lepidosauria; order Squamata; family Anolidae; genus Anolis; species Anolis apletophallus. Next base: position 77,314,710 of record JARBWK010000007.1, on the reverse strand, counting down.
GTGCTAAACTTTTCAGTGTAAATGATTGTTGTCATTTTATTGATCAACACATCAGCTCTGTCACATAAAAATCTTTAATTTCTCTGATGGATAGAGGGAGAAAGGGAGAGGAAAGTAAGCACAAATTCTAGCACATTACTGTCTAGGTTTACTTGTTTACAGCTTTACTAACTTTTCTCTTTACACCTGGGGAAAATGTAAAGTCAGAATTCTATTTTAACTTTGCTTGAAAGCTGTCCTTTACCATCATACTTGCAACATATCCAAGAAACTGTGTTTTAGCAGTACAAATTGTTTAAATGTTGGTAATTTTTAGAAGCCATCTAGACCCAATTGCTACAAGTTAATGCAAATCTGTATACCTTAATAAAACGGAATGTTTGTATGTATGTGTGCGGAGGGCGGAAGGGCGGAAATGTGGCAGCTATTTGCATAAAGTCCTTTGATTGGCCAGCCTTGCCACTCCAAAATTCTATTAGCCAGCATCCCAGAATCCAGGCCTCTACATTCAAACAACAGGATTTCTTCCCACTGAGGGGAAAAATGTGCCAGCTATTTGCATAAAGTCCTTTGATTGGCCAGCCTCGCCACTCCAAAATTCTAAGGCACCAGACAGAGGGCATTGATTGCCACTGATTAGCCAGCATCCCAGAATCTAGGCCTCTACATTCAAACAACAGGATTTCTTCCCACTGAGGGAAAAAATGCACCATCAACATTCCCTCCCCAGTTGGCTCTGTGAAAACAAAATGGATTCCTGTTTTCTCCTCCCCCTCAGCTTTTAGAAAACGGCTGCCTGCCATTTGGGCTTTTAAAGTTACCAATTACCAGCAGAGCAGGCCAGAACATTACAGGCCCCAAAAGAGAGTTTAGGACAGGATGGGCCACGAATGATGGGATTTGCAGTACCTTCACCCAATTAACTTCCCAGAAAACACTGTAGCCCCTACAAATCACAAACCAGGCCCAAAATTTACAGTACGGCTTCATTAACTTCATTTCCCTACTAGGCCTCAGTTAATGGGACATTGTGTATGGCCTGAATTAACAGTAACCAACCTTGGCACACTGAGCCCCTATGACCCATGATTCATTCTACTGCAGTTTGGAGTAGGGAGGACCATGGATGATGGGTCTTGAAGTACCATCACAGGTTATGAGATTTGTAGTACTTTCAAACTCTTCATTCCCCACAGACCAAGGCGGCCCTGAACCACAAGACCAAACTTGGCACACAGTACCCCCATGACCCACACTCCATCCTACTGCAGTTTAGAGGAAGATGGACCATGAAGGATGGGATTTTAAGTACCTCCATTCACTTCCCAAGCCCGCTGCGACCCTCATCCAGTGCATAATCATGACCACACTTGGCACAAAAAGCCCCCATGACCCAATGGACGTCCTGATGCAGTTCGGAGGGCGGACCACGGATGATGGGACTTGAAGTACCTCCACTCATTTCACCAGACCATTGCCAACCTCATCCAAACACTGATCAAGACCAAACGTGGCACACAGAGCCCCCATGACTCATTCTACATTCTGGTGCAGTATTGAGGAGGATGGACCACGAATGATGGGACTTGAAGTACCTCCACTCACTTCCCAAGACTGCTGCGACCCTCATTCAATGACTAATCAAGACCAACTTGGCATACAAAGCCCTCACGACCCACTCTACATCCTGGTGCTGTTTGGAGGGGGATGGACCATGGATGACGGGACTTGAAGTACCTTCACTCACCTTCTGAGACTACTGCGACCCTCATCCAATGAATGATCAACATCAAACGTGGCACTAAGAGCCCCCATGACCCACTCTACATCCTAGTGCTGTTGGGAGGGGGGTGGACCATGGCCAATGGGACTTGCAGTACCTTCACTAACTTCCTGAGACCACTGCAAGCCACATACACATCTAATAGGAACCAACCTTGGCACACAATGCCTTCCTCAAATAACCCGGGCACTGCCGGGTCCTCAGCTAGTTGAACATAAATCTAAAAAATTCAAACTGTCAGGTTTGGGAAGTATAATTTTAATTATTATTGCGGTGTATGTACATCTAAATAGAGTAGCGGAATAAGCTGCACATAAATGTTTGCAAAGCACCTGAGTTAAAACAGACAAGTACTTGCCTCCCATAGCCCTTTCTCATCATCCTTCATTTATGTAGAGGATTATATATCTGTAGCACAGTCTTCTATATCTGTGAAAACCTAGAAAATCAGAGAGTGAAAGCTCTACCTTGCAGACCATCATTCTCTTCATGTCTCCTTAGCAAATTTACAGATGATATCAAGTTGGGAGGGTTAGCTAATACAACAAAAATGGTATCTATAGAAATTGACAATTCAAAAACAATTTTTAGTCTTTCTTTATAGCCCCAACTGGGTTCTAATTATTATTATACTGTAAATCCTGAAACATAATCTACATAAATATCATAAGGAGGAAAGTACAAATGGCAGGATTATATACATAACACCACAAAAAGTAATCCTGAGTACAATATTCTTGTTTCAGGGATCCTTCTTCAGATTGTGTTGATTTATGAATAGTCTGTAACAGTCTTTTGATGTATCATTATTTTCTTCTTAAACCTGTGGTCTCAAAAACTTCTCATATGTTTTTATAGATGTATTGCTGTCTCTTAATTACACTTGCTCAGTCCTGTTTCAATTCAAGGCTTTCTCGTGCTGCATATCTTCTAAACAAAACATAGGCACATACTGATAGTAGCTCTACTAAATAAACCAGAATAGATGTGTATAAACACCCCCTATGTTCTGCATACCTTTGGTTAAGTATATAAAATATAAAAATATAAAGAAATATAATGGACTTACATGCTGTAGCTCATGCAGAGCTCTATTGGTTCTTTCCCCTTGCAAGTACCATCTGGTTTACATCCTATCTTAAAATACTCTGCTAAAATAAAGGTAACAGGTGAAGTCCAGTCTATCATTCAGACCTTTGGGGAATGTAGAATTCAATTTAAAAGACCAGAAGGTCCCCCATTGTAAAATAAGGGTTTTTTATATCTCCAATTGGTTTTACTTTCAATATTGCAAAAAAAACTAAAACTCTCATAAGAATGGGCTTTTCCCTGAAAGTGTGTATACAGAGTGGAATCCGTGCATCCATTCTTGATTTTATTGTGTGACGATTGATCTGCTGTTAGCCGCCCCGAGCCTTTGGGGGGGGGGGGGGGTAGATAAATTCAAATGAATGAATAAATAAATAAGGGTTAGCTAATACCCCAGAAGATGAGATTAGAGTTTAGAATGACCTTAACAGATTAGAAGACTGGGCCAAAACAAACAAAATGAATTTCAGCAGGAAGGAACTACACATGGGCAGAAAAATTAAATGCACATACTGTATATTGGATACGTGACACCTCGCTTGAAAACAGTCTGTATGAAAGGGATCTGGGAGTCTTATGAGACCACAAACTGAGCAGGAGTCAACAGTGTGATATGGCAGCTAAAAAAGCCAATACAACTCTGGGTTGAATAAATAGGAATAAAATGTCGAGTTTGAGGGAAGTTCATGGTATCACTCTATTCTGCTTGGTCAGACCTCACCTGGAGTAATACTGTGTCTAGTTCTCGGTGTTCAAGAAGAATTTTGACATTAATTTATTTATTATTTATTGCATTTGTACCTTGCTCTTCTCAATCTCAAAGGGGACTCAGAGCAGCCTTACAATAAGCAACAATTTGATGTCTTATCAAACAAACAATAATAACATCAACAGATACATTAAAAATTAAACATTAAAAGCAATTGTTAAAACCACAAGCAGGAATGTGGCCATAGAAGGGTGACCAAAGTGGTCAAAGATCTGAAAACCCAACCCTATGAGGAGTGGCCTCGGGAGCTGGATATGTTTAGTTTGGAGAAAAGAAGAATGAGAGGGGACATGATAGCCATTTTAAAATATTTAAAGGATCTCACATTGAGGAGGGGCAAGCTTGTTTTGTTCTGCTCCATAAACCAGGGCCTAGAGCAATGGAGTCAAATTGCAGGAATAGAGATTCCACATAAATACTAGGAAGAACTTCCCAATGACAAAAGCTGCTCAACAGTGGAATATGCTGCCTCCTTGGAATATGGTGGACTCTCTTTCTCTGTAGATTTTAAAGCAGAGGCTTGACATCTAACAGTCAGGAGTGCTTTGATGGTGTCTCCCTGCCTGGTTGTTGGATGGGATGGCCCTTGTGGCCTCTTCCAACTCTATGATTCTGTGATTCTATGTGGAAGGAAATAAAAATAGGAATTGCTAGGTGTCATGCTCATACCTACTCCTAATACAAAGAGCTTGCATACTTTGTGCATTACTGCATGGGGATATGGAGACTGTCCAGTTTATGGTTTGAGTAATTTAAAAAGCTGTGCTTTTTGAATTCAATAATGCATGCAAATAGAATGCTTAAAATATATGAATTAAGTTTTGGTCTGTAGAATAATGTTAGAATAAAGTATTTTGCTCTACTTCAAGATATTTTTCCAAATCTAGCTATAGATTGGCCATACTTTAGAAAGTAAATACTTCATTGTAAATTGATGTTAGTTTGGCTTTGCTATTATCAATTCCTTAAGTCTGAAAAAAGTTAAAGCATGACAGATTCAGATGATTACTAATGCCAGCTCAATTTCAGCACAGAATGAAGCTATTGGAGAGGGGTTCAAAATACCTTTGAAGATAGTTAATTGCATTTCATTTTCCATTCACTACTACAAGAAGAGTTATAGGTCTACCGTGCTAATAGTTTGTAAAATCTAAAGAAGGAATTCAATTTCTTTTCTACAGGCATTTGCAACAGATTTTCATGAAATATATGGTAATTTGAATTTCAGGCGGTTCCAGTAACACTTCTATTATTTCTGTCATTTATTGATTGCTTGTCAAGTCAAGGCCCTAGGTATTTTTGCTTTTGTTTTCCTTCATGGGATATTTCTCCTTATTGATGCAATGCACTGTAGGATTTTTGGCCTGCATACTGCTAGAACAGATTGCTATTTGTCAAGAAGTAAATATCATAAGACCAAATGGTGATCAGAATATACCATGTAATCTATCAGAGAAGTTCAGCATATCTAAAAAAAAATCTGGGAATTTACAGGCATTATATCTGGATGGCAGTTAGAGCTTTAGGCAGGACTCTTACCTTAAGCTCTTGCTCCATCTGTCCTTCCTCCAGGAAGAGGAAATTGTGGCCACTGCTAATGGGTCCTACTCCTGTCCAGTTTTGATTACTGTGATGCTGTGTCTTTTCAGTGTGCCTGAAGATGTCAACTGATAGAAAGCTCAGCAGTAAAAGTGCTTGCTGATAATTTAAAAAGTGACCGTAGAGTTTTATTAACTTGACTCCAGTCCTTTCCAAGACTCTTTTGAAAGATTGGTAATTATCATCTAGGATTGTCAGGTGTTCTTCTTGTAAGAAAAATCCCTTATTTTGGGGTTGGAAATCTTTTCCTTACAGGATTGGCAGATATTATAAGGGATGACCCCTGTTTGAGATAGTAAACAAGTAGAGTTTATTTCAAAAATAAAGAATTGTCCCAAAAACACTTAAGCTGCCGTGTTAAATGAACAAAAGAACATAAAAAAGACCAAACCGATCAAAAACACATCAAACACATATAATCTGAATTAAATCTCCAGAAAACCAATTATTCCCCAAAAATGCATGCAACAAAGGAAAAACGAAGAGCAAAGAAGCGTCAGTGAAGTCTGAGGTCGAAGAACAGGAAAGCAGCAAACACGTTGTCAAAAGCAGGTCCAAAAGAGAGTCCGCAGGTACACAGGAACCAGAAAATACAGCACAGCATACACGGCCACCCAGCAACACTTTGCCAACTGCAAAGAATCCCAGATTCAAAGCCCCTTTTTATATTCACAAATCTTCATTGGAGCTGGAACTAGCCAACACCCTCTCGTTAGTGCTTTCAGCTGTAATGGCAATCACAGATGTAGCCCCTTGCCTCCCTCTCCATCTCCTGTCAGGACCCGACACCCTCTCATTAGTGCTTTCAGCTGCGATGGCAGTCAAGGTGTGGCCCCTTGCCTCCCTCTCCAATCTCTCCATCTCCTGTCAAGACTTAACTCCCCCCAGGATGAAGCCTGATCCTCAGAATTCCCAGCCCCATTTCCCATAAATGGCTCCCCACTGACAGACCCATCATCCTCAGAGAAACCCTCAAAAGAGTCCTCATCAGTGGAGTCCTCAAGCATTTGCCGGATCCTTTTCCTTTGTTGCTCTTCATCTGATCCTTGCTCACGAGTAACCCGTTTCCCCCTCCCAGCTTCCAATTCCACACTTTCAGGATCACTGAAGAGCTCATCTACAACAATTTTAGTTTTGGTAAAGTTGCATACTTGTAAGGGAACCTACAGGGTCATCTCTTATCATTTATTTCAAACTGTCTCTGAATTATAGTTTAACTGCCCATACAATAACCCAAAACATGGTTGAGCAAGCCTGTGATATAGAAATTATGGTGCTTTATTGATGCCCATAATTGTCACTTCTTTATAGCAAACAAGAATTCTTATTTATGACAAAATGATCAATTTGAGTTACACAGTTCCATAATAGCTTACATTGTAAACATGTTGCAGTTCGTTTTTGTTTTACAATAGAATTTGTCTTTGTCCTTGAATCTCCGGGTTAGAATAGGAGAGACTCCTACCTAAGAGTTGCCACCATTCAGGATCTGCAGTATATTGATAAAGGATCTGCAGTACTAGGATAAACGAAAATTGTTATCCCACATTTTATAATGCAATTTCCTAGATCCTTCAGTTAGATTTATTAGGCTCAATGTATTAAAACAGTGTAAGTGGTCAGTTCAAAGACATAATTCCATAAACTCATTTCATAACAAACAAGCAAGCAAGAAGCAAAAATATAAAGCTGATAATATGGAGATGGAATGCAATGTTTTTCTACGTAGTACACCAAATAAAATTTTATTTTATTTTAAAATGAAAGATATAGTGTGACAGTTTCAGGCTAATTTTGGCAATAAGAATTTAGTGCGAAAGACTGTGCTTCATCTCACAAGGTTCTACCTTACTTCAGAAGACTAATACAAGCAGTCTACTTACAGTTTAGCTATGAACATATCTTCTTCTAACACCCTTCCCTTCAGGTGTAAGGGAAATAAATTCAGCAAGTACAGCATTTGAAAGCACAAAATATTCTGTTCAGCTTAATTACGTTCTGAATACAGTATCTGAATTTGTACATTAGCACCGGAATCTATTCACCTATTGGAATGAGTAACTTGCACAACCAGTTGCTCAATGTGGATGGCATGTATGTGCCACCTTTTGCACCACCACTTGGGTTTTGAACAAGGAAGCATTGCGATCATGTCTTTTTCAGTAGGAGCCATATCTGTACCAGAGAAACTTTACAAATGCTTCTACATAACAAAGACTTTCAGGACAGCAAAAGCATAAACGTGTATTACAGTCAAGGAATATTTCAGTCTTAGTTTTGTCTCTTATTTCTTGCACCCATTAAGTGTTATTTTCTTTTGCTGGACAGTGTATTTTGTTGGTGTAGTCGACAATACATTCCAGCTGGTATATACTGTATCTGCAGTATTAAATATGGATAGATTGACAATATGTTAAAAATACCGCCTGCTGCAACCTCAAGCGGAAACCTTGTGCCACAATATTCTTGTTTGTGGCATCTGACATACACAAATAGGCCTGGCACCTAGCCATGGATGGAACGTTCAAAAGTGGAGTACCTTCTAGCTGAAAAGCTTTCCCCATATCTCCAGCATGCATACTTGGCATGCCTGTTCTGATAATAGGAGCTCTGGTGATAGCTATTATTTGTGATCTCTATCTCCCTGCCTAATTGGGATTACCAGATGTCACCTGACTGCTACTGTCTCAAGACCTCTACCATAAGATATTCCTCATACCCTGCCTATATTTCAGATATTCCATCAGCTTTTCCCAGCCACATCAGTTGTCAAGCCATCTGGATCATAATGTCAACCTTCACACAAGCTATTATTACTTTAAATGCTCATCCTTTATCTTCAGTGCATATTATACCTATATACTGGATCATCCCAGTATTATACCTTACTTGGTGGGCCTGCTGTAATTCAAAATAGTTACAGCAGCATTGGATGCTTCATCCTAATGTCATCCAAGGCAACTGTTTCATTATTAAGAAGGAATTAATCTCACCTGACAAAGCATGATTCATACACAACAGAAAGCAACAAATTATACAGTTAAGCCTGTGATTTTGAATTCATAATCTCATTTTCTGTAGTCATCATCTTCCAGTTCATATGTTGTTGACTCAGCTCCACTGTCAACTTCAGAATATCTTCACTCCTGTGCTAAATAGGTCCTAAGAACCGTGACGTATCTTGGTACAGAGATGAAAGTTCAACCTTTTCATATACTGAACCAGGTTTTCCAAGGGTCAGTTTGAATATTGAGTAATCAGTTTAGATACTCATACAATAGGCATGATGTCATACAAAATCATCAATACCTGCAATATCACAATCAAAAACCTCGGATATAGGCTCCAAGAAGAAGGTTTTATCTCTCCCCACTCAATCTATTCCTCCAGACACCATTATTGTTAAGGCCTCCAAAAGAATGAAACTTCACACAGCAAATTGTGCATCCAGAGTGATGGCAGAACATTAACCTCTGCGGAGCTACACACAGCTCCTTTCTGCAGAAGATGAAGCATGAAGACAAATAGTCAGTGGACTGTCATAAAGGGGGAACAAAAACATTAGAGGTGGGCATTGGAGTTCAGATCCAGTGGGTGCATCAACAAAAACTACAATAGTACCTATTTTCTAGTTCTTGTTCTTCTTAATTTTGGAACCATCCTCCCACATTTCCAATCAAAAGAATTTTTTTGGCTTAATTAACCAGTACATTAAACACTTAATTGTATTTATTGATCTGACCTTTTATCTGTATTTTTATTTTTTTCTAAACTTTTGAGCCCCAGTAATGGAAAAAACCCCAAGATGGCCGTGGTGATGATGTTCTTATTCTTGCTATTTGGATTACACTCTGCATGCAACCTGGATAGTGGTCTTCCTGCCATGAGTCCTAACTGATACTTCGCATTCTGGCCTGATGTTTCACAACTGAAATCTCTCTTCTTGTATCCCTTGAATTCTTTCTAGGGACAACATACAAATGCAATAACTACTTTTAATGTCACCATGCTGTATTCAAAAATTTGTTACATAGCTTGCTTATGTTTGTATTGTTTTTTAAAGATAGGCGCTCTTTCTTCAGAGTTTTGGGTTACCCCGTAAACAAATAGTCTTGACAACTAGAAAACTTGAGATTTCAACAATTAGCACAGTGCTTTGTTCACCTTCTGTTTATTATACCCTCAGCAATTGCCAGTGTTCTTTTAAAAGGGAAATTAACCCAAGACATAAAATAGATTTAAAATCATTAAAATTATCTCTTCATTGTTATAAGTGTCATGAATGTGTTCTCATTGAAATATATTTTATAACTATGTCTCAAATTTCAACTGTATTATAACTTTTTATTGAAACCTAAATCTTTATTTGAAAAAATACATAAGCTTTAGAAATTCAGATTTTGTGGAAATAAACTATTATTTTTATGCACTGTTCCACATTATAGATAGCAACTATAGCCAAGATAATAGCTTTCTAATTTTGATAGAGAATGGAAGCTAGGTTTTTAAAATAAATTCAGTAGTTCATTCTAAATGAACAGCTCTTAGCTGTAGTAATTTAGTAAAAGGTTAGTAAGCAAAAGCTCTGATATTATATTGAGCAATATTTTTAAAATGTTGTAGGTCAGCCACACATGTGTATGTTATATGTAGCTTGGAACATACAGTATGTGTACAGATTATATCTGTCATCAGTAATGTGCCAAAATGAACGTATTAACAACAACCATCTGAATACTGATGTTCCTCTCAAGTCTTGGATGTAATTTCTGCACACTTCCCATATAACAAAGGTAGGGAATTACTTGCTTTCCAATTGTTTCAGCTACATTTCCAAAGATCCCCTCCACCATGATCAAAATATCTTGGCGGTTGTCGTTCAAAACATCTAGAAGCCCAGGGCTGTTCCGGGGCAAAGATGGCGGCAGGACGGGTGTCTTGAGAGCTCCTCAAGACATCAACCGAAATCACCGATCGGAGGGCGAATCGCGCCCCCACCTCAGGCTGAGCCGATCAGCCAAGAGGCAGCGAAGCCAGGGGACCCCATCGCTGGCTCTATAAGTCGCCCCCTCCTCAAGAGGGGGAGACGGAGAGAGCCCGGTGGCCTCCCAGCCTGGTGAGCAGATTGGTGTGAGGGAAGCAGGCTCATGCCTGCACTCACTGCCAGCCCGGCCCAAACCAACAACGCAAAGTGAGTAACGGGGAGACCTGGGACAGGGGGGACAGAAGATAAGCCAAACAACGGGCAGGAACCCCCCCCCCCTCCCAAGAAGCCCCAAATTTAGAGGCCCAACCACACAAAAACAGACAGGGAGAAGCCACGAGAAGGGCAGCGAACGCGACCCCCCTCCTCCCCTTCCCACCGGCATCACAATTAAGGACGATAAGAGTCGACGGGGGGGGGACATAATAGTAACATCACCAGGCATCAAAATGGCGGACCAAACAACAACCTAGGAGGAACGGGAGGAAGCCTCTTTGAAGAAGAAGACCTCCATGTTTAGGCGGAAATCCCAATCAGCCACCGGGAAGGCGGGGGAGAAGCCAGGAAGTGAAGGCAACAAGACCTCCGGACTCTATTGGGGAGCGGACACCAAGGGGGAGAAGAGGCAGAAGTAAAGCGGGCGGGAGCCCGCGATCACTGACTGCCCAGTCCATTCCACCAACACCGGAGAAGGAGGGGGTAAGGAAGCCTATCGTCCCGGGAAAAGGAGACCCGCTGACCAAGGGAAAAGGGAAGCAAAGGACAGGAGGGAAAAAGCCTTGCGGGGACGACCAGAACGGGAGGACCGGAGCGGAGAGGCACCCGGGGAAAGCCACAAAATAAAAGGAGAAGAGAGGAAGAAAGGGACAGGAGTAAAGAACAAACAAAAACGAAGGAGGGGAAAAAAAGAGCCCCCGAACAGGGGCACCTGGAAAGAAGTGATCAGCCTGGGCAAAAGGGGAGGGCTGATTGGTGCAAAGGGCAGTAAGGGAAAGAGCAGCAATCAGTTGGCAGGGGGATTTGACAGAGCAGTGCACCCATCCTGCTCTCCTGCCAAGTTTCATCTAGCCAAGCAGCCCATTCGCTAAATAATACTGCCAGTTCTGAGTAGGAGTCCAGACACAGGACAAACAACTATGTCTCTGAAGGATATTCTGAGAGAGTTGCAGAGGCTGGGACAAAAGCAGGACCTGATCCTAGAAAAGGTGGAAATAATGCTAGAGGGCACAAAAATGCGGTTCAAGAGCAACCTCACTGGGGGAGATGAACAAACTGAAGAAGGGACCGCTATGCTGACGAATGAGTATGAAGAAGGAAAGGGAAAAGATAATGGCAAGGAAAAGGAATCAGCAATGCAAGGCGAATTGAAGGAGAGAGAAGAGAAAATATAGACCAAAAGCAAAAGCAAGAAGTATGGGAACAGCTGGAGTCCAGTCAGAGAGCTAAAAATGCTGGGGCTGTGCCACAGAATGCTGTCAGCTTGTCCACCAAGACTAGGATGTACATTGCCCTCCAGCAGAACCCCCTCTCAGCTCCCAAAGAGGAATAAAACCAACGGAACTAGAAAGCACTTCAACAAAAAGAAAAGCCAAGGGAACAAAGAGAGCCGAAGAGGGAAAGATAAACTACAGAAAATATGCCCTCTCCATGCAGTGATGACTACAAGCTATGGCCTCTGGAAACATGATCCCCAGAGGCGGATGAAGGAGAAGCAGAATCCCCTAAAGAAAATGGTTAGATACGACCTCAGGGAAAAAGGAACGAACAGAACTAACTACCTAACCGACAAATACTAGCTAATGGTCATGGGCACTCTAATCACCTAATTGAAGGGTTAAAAAAAAAACAAAAAAAACTGAGGAGAGATAATAGAAATAATAGTAAAAGATAATAGTTTCAAGGGACATAAGAAGACCTGACATGGACATACAACTAAAGAAGACGAACAGAAAGAAAGAAGTGACACTTTAAAGAATAAAAAGAACTGTATTAGATATGTCAGAATGAAACCAGGGCTCCTGGAAGATGGAACTCAGCAAGAATCAACCCCCTTCGTTTTCCTTTTATTTCTCTCCTATCTCACTACCCTTGCCCGGTGGTTTTCCCCCGCAGGATCCCGGTTCAATCCGCTACCCCCAACACCTCCTATTCCCACCCCTTCCCTTCCCTAACCCTCCTCTCTTCCCGACCCTTAACCTTTCCTAGCCCGAAAACCCTTTTCTATCTTTTATTCAGATGTAACCAAAACTTTCAATAAAAATTAATAACAAAAAAAAAACATCTAGAAGCCCAGAGGTTTCCTACCTTTGCTACATAAAATTCAAACCAGGGATGCTTCTTTCTCCGATAAAGTATAAAGCACAAGTTGTAGATAAAATATAAAATTCTGTGTTTCAACCATAAGCCCAACCTTTCTTCCTAAAGAGCAAAAATTAATACTTTTTGGTCAAAATTAGTTATGATTTGTTTTTCCATTCTGACTGGTTGACTTTGTTTTGTTCACACTTAAAATATTCTCAGGTCAGGTAAGCTATTGCATCAATCATCTGAAAATAGTAAACAGTTAAAAGCGTAATGTTATGATTGGTATATTACTAGAGAGGCACAATGCAATGCTTTTTTGATTTCATAATTCTTTTTTGCTTACTCTGGTAGCTATTTAATGCTGAGTATTAGATAGGTGAAGTATCTCCTTCCTGATTCTTCCGGAGCTGTCCAATCAATACATTGATCATGTCATCGTTGTGGGCTGTCTTATGGTGTCCACCTTCTCCTTCTATGTATATCCCACTTTTTCCCAGTTCAGAACTCAAGAAGCTTCAAAAATTAAAACAAGCACAGGTAAACAGAAATACATCATACAAAAGGTAAAAGTGTAATTAACTATCAGAAACTTCAAATACAATTTAAAACATTCCAATAAAAAAGAAAACAGTACATAGGCAATACAGCATATAAAACACACACACAACCCCCCCCCCCCCAAACAATGTCTTCAAAGACTTCCTGAAACAAGTGAAAGTCTCCATCTGCCTGTGGAAATATAGAATGGAAGACATCAATCTCGCCTCTCTGGGGAGGAGCAGCTTCCAAGAAAGCCTTATCCACCTGTGATGGTGGTGAGCCAAAAATAATGGTCTCCCCAGAAAACCTAAAATCACAAACGAGGGAATATCGTTCTTCCCATTATCTAGATCTGAGCCATGTAGGACTTTATAGGTAATAAATAGCACTTTGAATTATGCCAGGAAACAGACTGGCAGCAAGTGGTGCTTCTGTAACAAGGTACTCTTAAGTTTCTTGTAGCCAGTCCAGGTTAACAATATGACTGCAGCATTTTGGACCAGCTGAAATTTCATAACACTGGGTTGTTGTAGGTTTTTCAGGCTATATTGCCATGTTCTAGAAGCATTCTCTCCTGACGTTTCGCCTGCATCTATGGCAAGCATCCTCAGAGGTTGACCTCACAACCTCTGAGGATGCTTGCCATAGATGCAGGCGAAACGTCAGGAGAGAATGCTTCTAGAACATGGCCATATAGCCCGAAAAACGTACTACAACCCAGTGACTGCAGCCATGAAAGCCTTAGACAATATATTTCCTAACACTCTTCAGATGCATCCCCTTGTAAAACGCATTACAGTAATTGAAATGGGATGCAACTAAGGCATGTGTCACTGTGGCCAGATCTGATATATCTGTGAATGGATGCAGCTAATGCACAAGCTCTCTGGCCTAGTTCAAAATTGGTTCAACAAAAATAGTATACCCAGAATGCTAACTAGTGTTCAGGATCAGCATTTCTTTAAATGGGAACAATAATAAGGTAGATCACTATCCAGTAGGAATACAATTTTGTCAAGATAGAAGCTCTAAATAACTTAATGCAAGGGTGAGGTGTGTGTCTTCTTCTGGGGCTTTGTCTATGGCCAAATTCTAAGGAAATAATCAGTCTTCTGTAATGACACTGGCAACCACTTAGGGAATCCCTTGCAGAATTGGACCTTGTTCGGCCAACTTAACAGAATACTCTCAGGAAACTGTTGTCACGTGGTAAATAAGACTTGGGTTTCTAGCTGAAGCTTGAAGATACATAAAACTAAATCAACCATAATCCAAAAGTGTGCTTCAGCTATTTTCATCAAAGCGAAACCCAGCTTCATCAATTTTTGTCTTACAAATGTGGCCTTCTTTCTCTTTCTTAAAATGTTTTATTAGGATCCCTTTCTTACCAGGTTCTTACATGAATTCTTTGATGAGCTCAGTTCTGTTTTGGTATTCCTACATTGGGACTATTTGATGCATCTTTTTTTCAAACTTGACACTTTCCCCCTACTTTTTAAAAACTGACACTTAACTATATATGTGTGTATTCACTATTGTCTTCAGGGTCAGCTACTTTACTAATTTAAAAGAGTAATTATCACTTTTCAAATGTTCTTCCACTGAGAAACCTTTTTACATTAGAAAGCAAACTAGAGAAAATGATAAAATAATCCAGGGCACTTCCAACCCCTGATTAATTATTTGTGTGATGACCTTTCAACATGTTCAAAAGCTTGCCGTTCAAAATTAACTGGAGATATTTGTAAACAGGATTAGATAGTGACAATACTTAAAGCACTTGCAAATACCTCTTCAACAGGGAGCAATCCTCAAAGCACATACCCACGTTTGAACAGCTCTGGATTTCTTTGCCCCAACCAAGGGTTTAGGCCATCTTCTAGAATAGCATGCATGCTGGAAAACGATGTCTGCAATCAGGGACTCTAGAGGCAACTCGTTCACTTGAGAGAGCTGTAAAGAATTAGTATGTCATTATTGAGAATTATTTGAAGTATTAAAATTCTGCCATGGGACTGAGAATTTAGGATTTGGCAGTCACCCTCTAATTCCACAGAAGTAGAATTGAAATTCATTTTATTAATTTGGCCCAGCTCCTTAATCTGTTATGGTAATTTTTAATTCTGATCCTGTCCTCTGGATTATTAACTATCCCTCCTAATTGGGTGTCATCTGCATATTTGATAAGGGCGCCCTTTATTTTATTATCCAAGTCATTTATAAAGATATTGAATAGTACTGGGAATACAAAAATATTTTCATTTTCCTAGTGCTGAACTGTAAACCTACCTTTACACTTTCTTCCTTGATGATCTTTAGTAATCATTCCAAGTCTACTTTTTTCTAATAGCAGTATTTTGTCATCTGCATAATCAAATTACTGGCATCTTCCCCCCTCTGTCTCATAAATTTTAACCACTGCTACAACGGAGGTTAAGGAGGAATTGTGTGTTCCAACATATGTAGGGGTTATGGTTTTGGATGGTTTAGAACAGTGGTTCTCAACCTGTGGGTCCCCAGATGTTTTGGCCTTCAACTCCCAGAAATCCTAATGGCTGGTAAACTGGCTGGGATTTCTGGGAGTTGTAGCCCAAAACATCTGGGGACCCATAGGTTGAGAACCACTGGTTTAGAAGGAGAGGAGTAAATGGGTTTAGAATTCATTCTCTATTTATCTAATTATCTGTTCTAAGATATTTAGAGTATTTTATAAATTACTGTAGCAAGGTACTTTCTTTATTCCTGGATTTCCAGTAATTTCATGTAAACACCTTGAGATAGGATATGCAAGGCAGAACTAGTGTATGTATCCTAAGTACGGGGGTTGAATGAAAAGTAATGCCTCCACCTTCATAACTCCTCAACAAATGGCAGTATTGGTATGTGGCAGATACTGGCTTGTTCAGTAGACTCTCCTCTACAGTTCCATTTTGGCGGGAAGCCTTAGCATTGAATGGTTGTATTGTTAAAGTGCGAATATGGAACCCTGGGCAGATGGTTGGTCAATGCGACTTCACATGCCACCACAGCAGAACTTCAGAGACTGGATCTCACCACCATACGGCATCCTCCATACAGTCCAGATTTAGCACTGTCTGACTTCCATCTGTTCCCAATAATGAAAGAAGATCTGCGAGGAGATCATTATGCTTCTAATGAAGACGTTGAGAGAACTCTGAGACGCTGGGTGCAGAAACAGAGTGTCGACTTCTTCCGTGACGGCTTCAGAAAACTTGTTCATCATTGGCAGAAATGTATCCAATTGTCTGGTGATTATGTGGAAAAGTGAATAGTGGTAGTTAAATAGCATATCCTAAGGATTATTTCTGCATTTGATTTATTAAAATATTCCTATCCAAACCCAAGTAACAAAGATGGAGGCGTTACCTTTCATTCAACCCTCGTATGTTTGCAGCTGGTATGTAACTGTACCAGACTCTCATCTGATCAGAAGATTTGCAGTCCCAGTGATCTCAGCAAAGGTGAACTCTCCTTTCCCCAACCTATAAGCTTTATCATATATTTTAGTAAGCAATCTGTAGCAGAGTATTCCTGAAATGGTATTCCTTTGTCTCAGTTCTTAGAAAGTGGGAAACTTTATGTTTAAGAAATCTAGTAGCCCAAGAGCACAGAACATCGGTTTATCTATGGGGCTAGATATGTCAGCTGTGTCTGTTTTCAGTTGGAGGAATACATTCCACAGTATATATTCCAGATAACTATTTTGCACTATCAATGTCTTCGTTTTACATAAAATTAGATCCAACTTAACCTTGAATTATGCTAAACAAGTGTTTGAGCAGATACGGGCTTCCAGAATATGTGTCAAACTGGGTCCGTCCCTCCCAAATAAGAAAAACAACTGATTTTGTAGATCCTTAGAGAAAAAGGCTGGAAGCGCATTTTCAGTAAATTTTAGAGCCTTGGCTGCAGGACCAAAAGTTTCAGTGAGCCAGAGTGGAGACATAATAGACATGGACTCCATCCTGAAATTTGAGATTTCAAGGTTTCAGAAGTTTAAAAGAACGATGCCATCAACGGCATCATTGACAGATTCTTCACTGGAAACCAACCAGTTTGGAATCAGAACCAAGGTAGCTAGTTTGAAGTTCAGAAACCAAGGACCAGGAGATTTTTTAAGTGTTGAATAGGAAATACAAGGGAAAATTTCATCTCAGCTCCACTTTAAATTATTCTTTCAATACTCAGTAGATCATATATTCTTTGCATGGAACATACAGTGGGTTTTCATAATTCTCTTGGAATTGTAGTCCTTCCCTATAAAGGTCCCTGCCTGTTTAGTGCAGAAAGAGATACCACCTCAAAACCAGAAAATCATACGGTAATAATATTTCCATTTCCCAGTTCCTTTTTTAGGAATAATTAATTTTACTATATGGAAACAGAATGGAGATGATGTTGTTTAGTAACATAAAAAGAACCACTCCCCCCCCCAGCTAACCTGAAGGCATATAATACATCCTGCTTCTGTCTGACACAAACAATAGAGAGAAAAGTACATAAACGTAACTATGATTAATACATTCTGTACACAATATAGCGTATATACTGCAGCATCTATAATAACAACCTGACCTGAAAAATACTTGTTGCATTGTAGCAAAGGATGAAGATAATGAAATTTACATGCAGTGAGCTTAAATTGCTTAAAAGGTGGGGTATGAGTGAGTGAAAATTAGCTTTAGCACAGAGCTTTTTCATTTGGAATTCTGTGCCTGATGCAATGATTAATAATAGGTGGCCTTTTAGTGGACTCTCAGATTCATTCTAACGTTCCAGTTGTTACTTTATTATCCCGAACATCCATAACTAACGGGGGATTTTTCCACACTGCACTTTGTTCGCAATATGGGGCTGTAATTGAGTTCATATTTTTCACCCAACCTTTCAGCTGTAATTAATATTTTATTATATCAGATTTTATCACTAAATAGCCTAGCAGCAGGGTATTGAGCCACATACAGGGTTTTTTTTTTTTAAAAAAAAAATACTAGTGACTTACTGATGCCAAGCCTCTTTCTTGTAATGAGTTATGGTTGAGAGAACACAAAATGCATTTAGGATACCCAGCTAATATTCTAAAGCTATTTTTAACTGATCGTATCTAGATCACAGCCAGACCAAGAAAAATTAGTTCCAAAAATGGAATATTCATCATTAGAGATCTAGTTGTGATAGATTTTTAAAGTCCCTGTAAGACCAACAGCTATCTCTGTTTTACTGTTTCATTTTAAGAAGATGTCTGGCTAAATTACATTTCTTTTTATTATTATTATGGACTACCCAAGCTTTTAAAATTAATGTGAACTGTAAATTCCTTTAAAATTTAAACTAGATAATATGTACTTCACCCATTCTCCACTTTAAGCTTGTATAAATAAATATGCAGTTTTATTAAAATGCAGCTCCTGTTTTTTTTACATTAAATTATACTACTTATGAAAAAAAAACCAAGCTATTTGGGACGTATATACAAACTAGAAAAATAGTAACATTGTTGGCCTAAACGTCATCCATTTCATTAACATTCACTTTCCGTTTTCTAATGATTCCATCTGGCATAAGCAAGTAAAGGCAAAACCATCATGTTCAGTTAGAGAAGGCAAGAGTAGCTAATTTCCTCTCTTCTCCTGGCTTTGAATAGGTGATTGGTGCATAAATGCAAATTAAGGGGAATTAATTTTGTTTAGCATTTCTGTTTTGCATTAAACAAACAGAGTGTTTTACAGTGGTAATCTTTTCAATCCTCAAAGCAATCCTGAGGAGCATTTCATTAATATTTAGAAAAGAAACTTCAGGCAATTACACTGTGAATAGCTACATAATCCTATACATGTTTACGCAGAAGTATGCTCCAATGTATTCCATGGGATT
Source organism: Anolis apletophallus (assembly GCA_030556195.1). NCBI lineage: Eukaryota > Metazoa > Chordata > Lepidosauria > Squamata > Anolidae > Anolis > Anolis apletophallus. The sequence goes on along the minus strand of JARBWK010000007.1, from coordinate 77,295,747 downwards.
TACTTTCTGGTATATGTGGATTAAATTTCCAGTGTCTCTTTTTGCTTAAATTGAGATCTGCTGTAGGCACTCAGGCCTAAATTAAGTTGTTTGTCCCAGTTAAAAGAAAAGGCCAATAGAATCAGTGGGGGCTGCATTGGAATTGATTTAGCATTGAACAATTGATTGATGGGAATTATCCTGCCTGGGATATTAGAATTGGAATTATGCCCACCTTCAGCACGGATCTTTGGACTAAACTGGTCTCAATTCAGGGATAATTCAGAAAAAACACACAAAACAGGTTGATACAATATAAAAGTATCAATATTAATATTAGTATTCAACAAGCTAGAGTGGAAATATAATATTTCAAAAAGACATACCAATCAGCACTGATCTCTGGACTAAACTGGTCTTATTTCAGGGATAGGCAGAGTTGTTATTACGTTACTGCACTTAACAGCCGTGATAAGCACATGTTGTGGTGAGGAATGCTGGAAGTTACAGCCAGCAATGTCTGAAGAGTGTTACGTTTTTCTCTCTCGTCTCGTTTAGATATGGACCTGCATTGGAGAATCCGTTACCAATACAATATAAAGAACAAAACGTTCTGCATTATTAGTTATCTCAAAATGTGAAATTGAGTAGTCTCTTCAAAAGAAGATTTTAGCTTAGCAAAGTGCTCTCCAATGGAAGAAATCTAAACAGTTGGTAACAAACAGGAACATGACTGGGTTGCTGTGAGTTTTCAGGGCTGTATGGCCATGTTCCAGAAGCATTCTCTTTTAACGTTTTGCCTGCATCTGTGGTAGGCATCCTCAGGGGTTGTGAGGTCTGTTGGAAACTAGGACAGTGGGATTAAGGAAAAGCCTATTAAACGTCAGATTATGCTATGATTTTACAAATTAGCACCAAAACATCATGTTTTACAACAAATTGACAGAAAAAGCAGTTCAATACACAGTAACGTTATGTAGTCATTACTATATTTACGAATTTAGCACCAAAACATCGCAATGTATTGAAACAACTGTGGATCCGGGCGGGAGGTAGACTGCGATGGATAATAACAGAACGTTGGATGAGCGAAGGTTGGATAAGCGAGACTTTACTGCAGGGGTGGGCAACTATTTTTTCCAAGGGGCCACATGAGAGCAAAAAAATATTATTCAGGGCCGCACCTAAAGGCGGAACTACATGCTAACCTACATTATTTATTTATTTCACTTACTATATTTACCATATATTACACATCATTAATATTAACATATTAATATATCAAGAAATATTCATATATTAATAGTATTATTATCATAATTATTATATTATAGTACAGGGGTGGGCAATAATATCCATGAAGCAATTAAATTTATATTATATCTCCCAGAACACAATTATATCAATGAAGCAATCAATTTAATATTATATCTCCCACAACAAAATTACATCAATGAAGCAATCAATTTAATATTATATCTCCCACAACACAATTACATCAATGAAGCAATCAATTTAATATTATATCTCCCACAACACAATTATATCAATGAAGCAATCAATTTAATATTATATCTCCCAGAACACAATAACATACCTCTTCTTTCCTCCTTTGGAAGAGGAGGTCCGGGCAGCGCGCCTTCCCTGGCGAAGCCAGGTGCTTTTTGCTTTGTATCTGGCGAAAAACAAGCATAGGAGGCGAGCAGCGGGTCCCCTTCCTCTCGTTCACGTTGCCAAACAAACTGCGGAGGAAGCGCCGCCCCTGAGCGTGTTCGGCGATGCCGGCTGCGACGTCATCGCGGGAGGCGCTCAGGGGCGGGCGTCCTCCGGAGTTTGTTTTCAAGCGTGCGTGAGAGGAAGGGGACCCCGCGTTCGCCTCCCTTGCTTGCTTTTGCCATAAACAAAGCCACGCATGGCTTTCTACCTGCCCGGGCCTCCCTTTTTTGCCCGGTAAGCAGCGCTGCAACCGGCTCCTCTCTCCCTGGTAACAGCGCTGCCCAAGGCCCTCGGCCGGATGGGAGCGCCAAAAGGGGGGCATCCGGCCCCCGCCGCCAAATGCCCATCCCTGCTCTACTGTATTACGCAGCAGCAGTCCACAAATAGGTGTTAGATCTTTTATATTAGGCATTGAAAGATTTTGGTTTGTCCAGAAAAAACTGGGGGGTTGTATGGTTCGGTCCAACTTACCTGTCCGAATGTAACTCCTTCTATGACCCAGTTCGTAGATTAAGATTTTCTGGGGAGGTCCTGCTCTAGGCCGCACCAGCCTCACAGGTGGGGACGAAGGACAGGGCCTTCTCAGTGGTGGCCCCACATCTATGGAACTTCCTCCCGGGTGAGATCAGATCGACCCCCTCCCTCCTAACCTTTAGCAGACAGCTAAAGACCTGGCTGTGGAACAAAGTGTTTGGCCCATCATAGAAATGTTTAAAGTGAAAGTTCAAAGTTCAATGACCGAGGGCTGTTCACGGACAATTGACATATCACATTTTTGTGTGATATGTGATGTTATTTTACATGATGTGTTTAATAATGTTTAATGTTTTATCTGGGGAGGGTCAATTTTAATGTTTTATACGTGGTGTGTTTAATAATGTTTAATGTTTTATCTGGAGAGGGTCAATTTTAAAGCTTTATACTATTTTTATTGATGGCATTAAATTGTTGCCAACCCTGTGAACCATCCTGAGTCCCCTTCAGGGTTGAGAAGGGCGGTATATAAATATTGCAAATAAATAAATAATTATGTGGTCTGCTCTAACATAGCTCTTGTTTACATAGAGGAATGGTATAGCCTTCTTTTATTTTCACCATAACACAGGCAGTCTCCAAGTTACAAACAAGATAAGTTTTGTAGGCTTGTTCTCAACTTGATTTTTTATATGAGTTAGAACAGGTACTTTTTAAAGTATAACTGCAGATACATAAACACACACACTGAAATCTTTTGCATGGCTGCAGGAAAATCCATGCTGTTTTACATGTGATCACAATGTATGCATTGGAGTCAACATTGAAATTGCATTTAACTAAAACACAGCATTGAAGAGAGAGATGCAGTGGCAAAGATGTGCAGCCTTTGAAACTCCCAAGGCTCTGTCGCAATCAAGATATCATATAAATAAACAAGCGTTTTCCCTCCCGGAGGAGGTGAATAATTGGTCTCGATCTCACTGCAAATGCCCTTCTAGCAATGTGCAGGAGAAAAAATTGCCTTCACCTTCCACAGATGATACACTCTCTTTACAGGCAAACCATAGGGATTTCCTGTCTGTGTGCATAGGAATGTTGAGAAAAAGCTCTGCTTGGATCTCTTTTTGGCAGAAAATCCCCTTTGTAAATAGTGACTTTTTAAATCTTTGAAAATATTCATGTGAATGATTGGGCAGCCACAAAGAAGCTTAAAGGGTTCGTGTTGGGGTTTTTAAAGGGAAAAAAAGATGCCACTCCCCCCCCCTTCCTCCCCCCAGACTGGGAATGTACAAGTAAATCTTATCCAAGCTTACTTGGGAGTTTGTATTGGGCATTTATCTCTACAGGCTGAAATTAAGCCATCTTTTATTACTTCCTCCACTAAGGCTGCTCGGATATTTCATAGAAGTTTATTTGTGGAGTCTATCTGTGGTAAATAATATTTTGGCCTGCTTGCCTATGCTTGGCCCGCTTCAGAGATTTATTGTCCCCTGAGTTTGAATGAAGAGCATCAGCTTCTAGTTGCTGGTAAATATGTTGCAGAAAGATAAAGAGAAGTGCTTTCAGTAGTGTTTGCAGCACTGATTTTTTTGAACAGTGCAGACTCATTCTGAAAAATCTATCTTACACTAGCAGCATATAGTTAAGAAATTTGATGTACTGAAGTCCTAGGAAATAGCAACCATTATGTCTCTCTAGTTCTTGTTAACTTGAATGTAAGGGTTGGAAGGAATGTTCTGCCAAGGAGGCTTTTCAAACATGATTGTGACCTGGTTGCCTCAACTTAAATAACCAAATTTTTAACAGTTGTAAGGGAAAAGTGAGTGAATATCAAGTAACGAGAGCACATTGCTATCTAGAGCTTGGAGAACAGCATACTATGGTTACTTTCTGAAGGAAATTAAGAAATAAAAATTCAATCAGTTGAGAATTTTTAGGAAAAAAATGGATTTTATCATATTGGAACTAAGGGAATCCATATTTCATGATGCTCCTTCATTTACAGTTGCTGTCCACATAATTTGGGTTAAAAGGCACAAGATCCCCGTGAAAGTAAAAAAAAACATGGATATAGAAATTGCTAGATTTTTTAAAACCTGAGATAATACATCTATAGGAATTTTTAGATTTTCCAGCACGACTCTGTGATCTTCTGCTGGATTCCGTCCTTCCAATCTCACTTGAGGACATATAGATTACTAGAGAGGTATTATTTCTAGACCTCGGTCTCTAGGTCCTCTAGCAAGATTAGAGTAAGCTGACCACCACATCACACTGGAGATTCCTGGAGAAAGCATAATAATCAAATCCACAAAGGTCAGAACTGCAAATGTGGAAGGATAATTGTATTTATGCTTTGTCTAATCAAAATGGCATAAAGGTGGCTACTAGAATGGTTTACAAATAATTAGTTGGACAATTACTGCCTTCAGTCTTATAATCTAAATAAGACAACGTACAAGGAGAAAGAGTGGGGAAGAAGGAGGAAACAATCACATTTAGTAGCACATGGAGCATTTTACCGGTTTTTTTCAGAATATATGTCCTTACTACGATCACTTAGTCTACAAGCACATGCACACCACACTGAACTTCTTTTGACTTTTGACTTGGTGGATGGTAAACTAATCAATAAATCGTGCAATTGTTTTTTCCCTCTCCCCACTACCTTGAAATTAATATCTGCAGAGAAAAGCAACTGTATGAAATTGCACTGATCCTGTAATTTTGGTGGTGTTTAGACAGGGGGGGAAACCGTTAATTTGTGCATAAAATATCCTGTAGCACAGGAAGAAGTCTGGTGTGGCCATTTGTTTATTTGTTGTTGCGTGTCTTCTGTCAATGCGGCTTTTGTGGCGAGATTTGTTCAGAGGCGGTTTTCCATTGCATTCCTGTGAAGCTGAGAGACTGTAACTTGCCCAAGGCCACTTAGTTTGCATGACTCAGCTGAGATGAAACACTGATCTTCCAGTATCTAATATTCAGATGTCTTCGCAATGTTGTTTTTCTTGGTCATTCGTATGCCTCATGAAAAAAACAAATTAAACGATACAAAAAGTACAAAGCACATATCCATATTTATGAGGTACCTATGATCTACATGTGATAATTGTAAAAAAGGAGTTTGATAAATAATTTTGTTCAGATTATATTAATAACATTTTGACACTTTCTGACTTGGATTTTATTTCATATTTCAGTTGAAAAGCAAAGGCATAGCTTTAAAAATACTATAGTACTTCTTAAGACAAATGGAAAATATGATTAACACACGGGAGAGAAATAAAGATCTGGTTCAGTGATTGCTGGTTTTATCAAGTTTGAGGCTAAAGATTTTTTCCGCCTATAGTCTCATATTATATATTACCAGGAAGCATTTCCAATAGAAAGATTTAAAGAGGGGTTTTATATTACGGCTGTAATTCAAATGATCTTATAAAATTCATTAGCAAGATGATCTCATTTATACAAATTTAAAGCACATAACTCATATAATGCTGTCAGATTTCTGTTGACCCAGGTGCTTATAGTGTGTTAATTTACATCAGGGAGACAGTCCTGTGTGGAAATGGGGCAGCAGACAGGATTTAGCCATTTTTCATTACCACTTGGACTTTGATAAAGGGGAACAGAAAAGAGCGTTGTGACCTTTCAGTGCTTAAATTATTAAAGAGCAAATAGATTTGAGGTCTGGTTGCTCACAAATCTAATTTGTCTTTCACAGTAAAGATGAAAAGACATTTTGGGTTTCAAATAGCTGTAGTCAACTTGGTTCTCTCTTTAATGAGTCATAGGATGAATTCAGGTGTTTAAAATGCATTGTACATGAAATACTACTGTGTGTAGATTAACCAGCATGGACTGATCAGAATATACCTAGGCAAACGCCAATTCTACTGTAAATTTTCAGCAACCATTAGAAACGAATGCCTATCTCTGTGAGTAATATCTGGTTTCAGTCATGTCGTGAAAATAATGGATGTAATTAGAATGAAAGCTAATCAGTATTTCTAGTCACTAGCGGAGACCATCTACAGCATGGGCGAAAAACTCTGTAAGATGGGTTGAGTTAGCCATCTAGGAGACTTTAGAGGGCCACCGCTCCTTCCAAGAGCCCTCAATACAACATGAAAGCATGTTTTTGGACTTTCCTGGGTTTCTAGATAGTAATTTGAGACATTTTGAAGCAAACCTTTTCTGTAAAAAAAAAAAAGTAATAAAATTTCATTTGCACCCCTGGAAGCGTCCAGCACTACTCAAAATATGTGGAAACGTTACTAACCCTTTGTTAGCAATTCACTAGTACAGAGATATAGTTTCAAGAAATCTCATAAAAATTATTCAAATGATAATAACCAACAACCAGTAGTTAAAACATCTTGCCTTCATTAGTGACAATTGTGTTCAGAGTTCAAACTCTGTCCTTCATTATTTCTTATTTTTAATGTTATAAATATGACTGCACAAGGCAATACCCAAACGGTAAATGAAAAGATCATGCAGTCGTACTTTCTGGATTTATCATCATGCTTCCAGTGCATTACAGAGAAAATTAAAAATGGATAGGAGGAAATAGGGTCTCTTTTGAGTTTTTTCCCCCCATAGTACCACAGACAGGGACAATTCAGTTGATGAATACTGCCAGTTAGCAAATATATAGCTCATCACCAACTGCTTGAGATGGAAAAAGATTTCAGTCACTTTTCACTAACCCTTTGTTAGCAAGAGTTAATAAGGAGCAATTGTGTTCAGAGTTCAAACTCTGTCCTTCATTATTTCTTATTTTTAATGTTATAAATTTGGAAGCTTTACAGTTAGACAGGTGGTAGGACAAACTAAACTAAGTTCAGTTTTCTTGTTGTAATAGTTGTTGGGCACCTTTGAGACATTTCAGATTTAATATTTTATCTATCCTATTTACTCATATATAAGTCTAGAAATTTTAGTCAAAAAATCAGCCCAAAAAACCTGGGTTGACTTATCTATGGATCAGTGTGAGTACTGTACCTGAACTCTTTAAAAAGAAAAAAAAAGAATCCTCCTCTGAGTAGTGTGACAAAAGGCAAGAGGTTAGTCTATTGCAGAAGAACCTAAAAAAAATCACTGACACCCCTACTACTCTCAAGCCTTTATGAATGTCTTGGAAATACAGGTATTGACTAGGAATGGCTGGTCCCTGAGTCATAATTGGTGCTTCCCCCTCTCTACAAAATGACCCCAGAATTATCTACAGGTAGAGCACCACTGACATACAGTATGTTCAGTGGGGTAGCCAATATCATACTTGTTACAATCAATTTAAGTTTCATATAGTTGGTAATAATTGCTCAAGTATAATGGGGAATTTATTTAACTAGCAACATTACTCAGTTTCACTTCGCTAAGCACTGCCAAGCTGTGTTTCACATGAACAGCATACTGTATTTACAGTCAAGCTATCCAACCTACAATCCAAAAGTGGTGCTAATCAGTCTAGCTATCTCAGAAGAAGTAGATAGGGTGCCCCACTAGAGCTTCCCAAAGATGAATTGTGTATGCCTTCTTGCCTTCCTCTGAGAGTGTGTGACTTGCCTGAAGTCAGCCAGTTGGTTTCCATGGCCCAGTGGGTGTTCAAACTCCCAGTAGTGTTTGTTCAACACACAGATCACAATACTACACTCACTTTCATAAAGAATTAAGTAACATTCCTGTGGAACTCTCTACCCAGTGACATTAGGTTGGCCCCCTCCCCCTTCTCCTTTAGAATGAAACTCAAAACCTGGTTTTGAGACCAAGGGTTCGAACAGTAGAGGCAGCAATTTAGAATGAGACCCAATTTGTGTGAATGAATAATGGACTGACCTGGACTATGATTTCAAACCTGAATGATTTAAACCAGGGGTGCTCAGAATGGTGATCGCGATCACCAGGGTGATCTTCGGGCCTCATCCTGGTGATCTTCAGGCCCCTGACCAGGTTTTTTGCTGTTGGTCCTCTTCACGCGCCCCTGAAAAGAAGTCCTCCGTTGTTGCTCCTCCCTGCTCACGCGCCGCCTCCAAAAGCTCCAGAGTCCAAGAGGCAGAATGGGCCCCCTCTTTTGGATTCCTCCTCCTCCCTCCGTCCTTCTCCAGCCACTCAGAGTCGTAGAAGACCAAAGGGGGCGGGCCTGGATGACGCGATGCATGGCTGGCCCCGTGCGCATGCGCAGAAGCGCCCATTCTGCCTCTCGGACTTCTCGTGAGCTCTTGGAGGCGGCACTCATGCTGGTGGTGTGGAAATAGGAGCAACGACGGAGGAGGAGAAGAAGGACGCTTTGGGGTCATTTCCTTACCGCATGTTAAAGGTCGGTCTTTGGGGTGGGTGCTTGATTGTTCTGTGGCATGTCTCTTTGTTTATTTTTAATGTTTAAAAATGGCCTTTTATCTCCAAAGCCTCCCTGCTTGCTTTGTTCCTTGAGAAATATATGTTGTGTGGTAATATGGCCGTGTGGGAGAAATGGGGTGGTTGGATGTATTTTTGCATACTCCTTTGTTTACCTTGCTGAGTAGTAAATGGCCTTGCAGTTCAAAAGCCTCTCTTCTTACTTTCTGGCTGATAATATGTGTGGTAATATGGCAGTGTGGGAGAAATGGGGTGGTTGGATGTATTTTTGCATGCCCCTTTGTTTACCTTGCTGCGTATTAAATGGCCTTGCAGTTCAACAGCTTCTCTTCTTACTTTCCGGCTGATAATATGTGTGGTAATATGGCAGTGTGGGAGAAATGGGGTGGTTGGATGTATTTTTGCATGCCCCTTTGTTTACCTTGCTGAGTATTAAATGGCCTTGCAGTTCAAAAGCCTCTCTTCTTACTTTCTGGCTGATAATATGTGTGGTAATATGGCAGTGTGGGAGAAATGGGGTGGTTGGATGTATTTTTATGCTCTGTTTTATATTGTTGTTATTAAATTGAAATGTTGAAGTTTTATAACTTCATTTTATGTAAACTGCCCCGAGCCTGCTGGAAGGAGCGGTACATAAAAATGAATAATAAATATAAATAAATAAGAAAATAGTTATACGTTTTACTTTTCTGGGTAGGTGATCTTTGGGACTTGGTTTTTTAATCAGTAGCTCCCATGCTGAAAAAGTGTGAGCACCCCTGATTTAAACAATGTTTTAGTAATTTTAAAGCATTAACAAATTGTTTTAATTGCTTTTATCATTTATTACTGTAGTTGGCATTGAAAGGATGCCTGTTGTGAAGCCACCCTGAGTCCCTATCCGGGGGCAAGAAGGACAGGATACAAATATGCGAGATAAATAAATAAACATGAATGCCATGAACCAAGGCTCCTCCAACCCAGCCTGCCAAATTATCCATTTTGAGATTTATCACTCAGAGAAACATTGTGAACGGGTAGATTTGTGCCAATATAGATTTCAGAAATAAGATGGGAGGCACCAGGGAGAACCACCTTCCTTATTAAGAGCTCATCTTGATTAACACAGCCATCAAATTTGGCCACTAGGTTTATCTCAAAACCATTGTTATCAGTTTTCTTCTGCTACTCTTCCCCCCCATCTTCTCATATATTTTAGAAGATGGGAATAATTTTAATATTTATTTTCCCATATTCTCAAATACTGCTTTGTTCAAACAGCACAAATCTCATAAAGTGAGAATCTACAGCCTTATACCTACTTTCCATTCTTCAAGAAAGTTATCACCTTAACAATACATACAATATTATAATTGGATGCATCCAAGGGCTATGACTTGCTCTTAAATGCTTTATAGTGAACATTTTTTTCTTTATGTATATTGAAAACAGTGGTTCTCAACCTGTGGGTACCCAGATGTTTTGGCTTTCAACTCTCAGAAATCCTAATACCTGGTAAACTGGCTGGGATTTCTGGGAGTTGTAAGCCAAAGCACCTGGGGACCCACAGGTTGAGAACCACTGATTTAAAAGGACGTAGGAACATATATTTTAGCACTTAAATCTTGAATATTTACTTTATTTCACCCTACTCCTTGCTTTTAAGCACAATGTGTATGTTCCACATAATTTATATTAACCCATCCTTTCTTCCCCCACATTCCTTGTTTCTACCACCCTGTCCCATTTCTTAGTGTCTACCAAATCGTTGTTGAAGAGGAACGTCCCCGCAGAACCAAGAAAACAACTGAAATCTTGAAATGCTATCCAGTGCCAATACACTTCCAGAATGCTTCTCTTTTGAACTCTCAGTATTATTTTGCTGCAGAGTTTCCAGCCAACGGTATTCAAGCTGCTCTGCCTTTTACTGTCGGTGACAACAAAACTTACAACGGATTTTGGAACACTCCTCTGCTCCCTCATAAAAGTTATAGCATTTATTTTCAAGCTCTCAGCAGAGCCAATGGGGTAAGTTTTCAGACAAAACTACAATGGAAAAAGAGATTGCACTTTTTTCTTTGACTATTCACAATACCCTCTTATTAAAGATGGGCAAGGGGTGAAGAAAAGAATCACGAATTTCATTTTCCTGCCAATTGAGACAAACCTAGCAGACATTCCTTGCAACAAAAAAACCCTGGCATTCTGTCCCGTTTTCAATCTTACTATCCTTTTGCCTTTCCATTATTTGTCTGTTTGGCTTATTCAACTGAGTTACATTAGTTTACACCAGGCTGAAAGTCCATATTTCCTCTTGCTTGTCCTGACTTAGATATATGTCCTTTCTCTCTTAAGCAGTGTAAGAGAAATAAGGTGAAAAAATAAAAGTGAAAAGTATGTAAAATGTTTTTCCATTTTATCCAGCTGATTCTACCATTGTTTTCCATTTTCTGGGCAGACCTATCCAAAGTCCTTCAACTCCTGATAAGCTTTGGCTGACTCCCTTGACAGCAAGGAAATGTTTTCTGCCAGATACCATAATAGCCCCTTTTTTACAGTGTACTGACAGTGCAGAAATGTGAAACACCATTGATTTTTTGCTTGCTTTCTTACATTGTCTAGCATGTTGCTTAGAACTATGTAGCTGACAGTAAAGAAGGAAAAAAAGCCCCAAGGTCAGAGTGTTGTCAGAGGAGGGGGGAAAGTGCAGGTATCATGTCTAGTAACATCTCATTCATGTTCTAGGTTGATGTTAAGTGAAGTATTGATGTTACATGCCCAAGTGCATTTTCCTTCTGTTGTCTATAACAAGGAAATGAGCTGAACTCTTGCGAGATCTTATTAAGCTGGAGAACAAACATGGAAAGCTTATGTTTCCCTTAGATCTTAGAAGCAGCTTCAGCACACACAATACATCTTTTTTAAAACTGTGGATGCAAACCAGCAAATGACCTTTTCTTTCTTTTTCTGATATAGGAAACAAAAATTGACTGCGTCAGAGTGGCCACAAAAGGTATGCTTCAGTTGCCTTTTTCCACTAACCTTAAGTCTACTGACCTTTATTCACATTGTTGAACATATATGTGTGATTCTGTTATTATTCTTTAAACCTTAGCAATTTAAATATAAAAGCATGGTGCTAATTTCTTAAATTGGTTTAATTGCAAGAACGCAGCCTTATTATTAACAATTAATTCTTCTGATAGTTTGCTATCACGCAACCTTAAATTCACTAGGGTGTAGAGCAGCCAGTCATAGCCCATATCCTATCAGCTTGTTCATGAAAATGGTGAAAGTCTCTTTTCCTCATAATTTAAATATCTTATAAATTAATTGTTAAAAATTACTATACAGACTAACCATGAATAATAGAGCTCCTGATATCTAGGTATGATCCTGCAAGCAATTGTTTCTCCATCTGTGTTTGGGTATGCTTTTCTTACTGAGTTTTTCCAGGAATGTGGGATTCTTGCGCTTTTATGGGACATTTTTGGACAGCTTTTTCTATCTTGCATTGCAAATCAGTTTTGTACTCCCTAAATTGCAGATTGCTTTGTTAAGCAAGAAACTGTTCTTATGAATAAGAAAGTTGAGAAATACACCCAATGATCTAGATGGCAACCAGAGTAGCTTTTCAGGAGCTCTATTGACATTTCCCAGATTATTTTGGATGACAATACCAGTAATTGTTCTGTCCCACGTTATGTCATATTAATATGCCTGCTGGCATGGTTATAGACTTTTCCTCTCATTTTTTAAGAATAAGATAGGTGATTATTTAATTTTAGGAAAAAAGGGATGTATATAAGACTTATTGGCAACAGACTATTGAATGAAAGTGGAATGTGCCATACAATATATGTATAACTGTTAAGGCTGTTACGCATAACACTTTAAAAAAAGGGGGGGGGGGATTCTACAAGATGATATAATAAATTTTGTATGGCAGTTGTTTAAAGAGCTACATTCACCTCCCAGTTTTACTTATTTATTTATTTAGTTAGTTACAACATTTCTACCCCACCTTTCTCCACCTCGGAGGGGACTCAAGGCGGCTTACAGTTAGGCAACTATTCAATGCCTTCAAAAGCAATGAACAGTTAAAATAAACATTTAAATAGATGCTTAACAAATGCTACTGATTGTTGCACCTCAGAACCCAGGCAGCCCCCCAGATCACACACACCCAGGCAAATACAATGAATGTTCTTTTATTTAGAATAAAGGTAAAGAATAGTCCAAAGAGATAAAAAATAAAGCAATCAAAAAGAGCTCATCTTAGTCCTTGAGTTATAATCCAAGCGGATGCAAATCCCAAAGAATCAAAGTTCCAAAACAAGGCACAAGAGTCCGGCCGCAACTGCGTTAGCTGGAAACAGGGTCTAAACCGCTCCGGCGGTAACAAGAACTTGGAGATTGGAAACAAGAGTCGTGATCAAGCTAAACGTGGCTTCAGATCTGACGAGAGCTTTCCCAAGCCTGATTGATATAGGAATCTAACTCTTGTGCGTCCACCGCACCGCCCTTCTCCAATCTTTCCTAGAAGCCGAGATACTAGCCCTCCTGTTGAATTCCATCTCATTAGAGGGCCCAGCTGCATCGCTATCAGAGTGAGAACCAGAATACTTCCCGTCTCCCATCTCACCATCTGGGAAGGGAGTAGACACTCTTTCTTGAGACGCAAGGCCACCCGGCCTTTCATATTCATCTGAGTCTAATTCCATGGAATCTTCACTAAAGTCGTCTGCGGTTCCATAACCCTCCAGCCATGTATTATCCCATTGCAGGCTCTCTTCTGTAGTGTCAAATGCATCAGGCCACCCATCATCCTCTATCTCCCCCGGGTCCACTGGTGCCTGGCCCGGGACCCCCAGGGTCTGCCCAAGCCCACCAGGCTGGAACCCTACACTGATATTTCGTGAAACTACATATTATTCCTGATCTTGTAGAATTTTGATCATTTTTGTCCTGGTAGTTTTAAAAAATAAGAATGAAGTAGAGAGTGAAAAAATGGCCTCAGTTTATTATAAATAAGTAGACTGATTTATTAACATCCCTTGGCAATCCATGTTACAAATCTTTAAAAGTCATTCTGCCATTTGTTTCCCTGTTTGATAAGCTCAACTTGTTCATTCCTTTGCTTAGGAAAAAGGTTATATTATGCCATAAAATAGCTACCATAGCAACAGATGACATCAAAGTAGCCTCTTAGGGGAATGCAGTGAAAGAGGTTCAACTTTTATTTGAAACATATGCCAGTTCATTTTGTGTTGTGAAAGTGTATTTGTGAGTACTTTAGAATTCCTGAAAAGGCTGTAGTATTCTCAAGTGTTACCCTGTATACAGGAATGTTCCCAGCTACAATTCAGGTCTGAAAAGGATTCAAAATGGTCTCATGAATTTTCTGCAAATTATTTTTTTATTTTTCAAAATAAATATTACTTTTGTTGAATTATGTATAGGATAGACTGATTTACCTAAGTGCTGACAATCTAGATGATGAATATGGTACGTCCATACTTGCCATAGCATTTTCATTACTTTTCTTTCCATTAAGAAGAGGGCTAAGGCTGAACTCTAGTTAAAGTTCATATTCTTAGAGCAGGATTCTGTCACTTACTCTTTCTGTCAAAAAATCAGATAGAAAAATGTTTTATCTTAAAAACTTGTCAGAATCTTGTTCTTCGTATGCTTGATATGGAATTGACTGGAATGGTGATACGGCTATTAATACTGGTTTTTTTTTTACTGTTTTAATGAATGTTTTACTTATTGTTTTAATTGTTATTATATTGCTTTGTTATATGTATTGGCATCGAATTGCTGCCAAATGTAAGCCGTCCTGAGTCTCCCTTCAGGGGTTGAGAAGAAATGGGATAGAAATACTGGAAATAAGTAATTAATAATAAATAGTCAGAGGAAAGGAAGCATTGAGATCCAAATTGAAACAAGAAGGAGCTAAAGTCAGAAAAATACCTAATTCCATGGCCCGCACATGACTTCAGAATCAACCAGGGATGTGTGGATGTGGGTCTAGACAGGGGAATTCAAAGCCTGTTGTATCAAAATGAGTATTTGATTCCAAGTTTCAAAATATAACACAGGGTATGAGAGAATCTTTTAGGAATTAATGATAAGCAAGCAACATATATAAAAAGTTGTATACTGTGTTCAGATACACTCTCCTCCCCCTTATTATATATGTAATGTGACAGCTGGGGGGAAATCAGGGGAGAATAATATGAAATATTAAAATATGGTATGAATTCAAAACTAGAAGATGTTTTGAAATGCACGACCATTATGAATCTATCTAACTGAAACTCAACTTTATTAGTTCAGAATCCTCTTAGGATATTGGACTGGATAATTTTAAAAGTCAGGAATTACTTCAAGTGTCAAGAGTGTCCTGAATGAGGGAGCTGTTGATTGGCCCAGCACTCTTAATGAGCAGTGGAATGAGTTTTGGAACAGAGTAGTTATTCCAACATAGAAGTACCTGAAAAAGAAGGGAACAGCTACAGATCCTAAGCAAAAGGCTGATGATAAGTGACTGAAATAGTTGCATTCAGAAGTTGTGAGGACTAGCGAGGAAAGGAATACTTCAGAGACAGTTCTGCAGGGAGTCTGATTAGACTAACAGCAAGAGACAGTTGGCTGCAGAAAAGCATCAGAGAAGGGACCTAAGTGGTGATCTCTTTGCTGTGTCCCCGGGAATATTTGAACTCATGAAACTAATTTTAACTCACATTTGAACTGCTTTGAATCCCATTTGGGAAAAGACAGACTTTAAAATAAAATAAATTGGTGGTGGTGATAATGGTAATGAAATCAAAATAAGCTCTGCATGAAGTTAATTCATCTCACAAATCTGAAGATCTATAGTAAAAGACAACTGACAGACTTTGTTCATCTAGTGAGTTATTTATTTATTTATTTATTTACTATATTTCTATACCGCCCCTCTCGGCCCGAAGGCGACCTGAGGCGGTTTACATATGGCAATCAGTGCCCAAAGATAAAATACAGTCAAAAACAATACAATAATCATATAAAACAGTAATAAATTAGCGATTAAAACCATAAAATACAATTCTCAGCATCTCATCATTAAAATCATTTTCCGTTGCATCGTCATATCATATCATAAATCTTAAACAGTTATACTGCATCTGCAAATGCCTGCTTGAACGGCCAGGTCTTAACTTTCTTTCAAAATGTTAGGAGGGAGGAGGCCAATCTAATGTCCCTAGAAAGGGTGTTCCATAGCCAAGGGGCCACCACTGAGAAGGCCCTGTCTTTTGTCCCCGCCAATCGGATCTGTGAAGAAGGCGGGATCGAGAGTAGGGCCTCTCCAGATGATCTTAAACACCTTGATGGTTCATAGGGAGAGATGCATTCGGACAGGTAAGCTGGGCCAGAACCAGTTCCAGCCAAAGGTAAACCCAGAGGCTCATGGAAACTGCATAGTTTTTGTGCTGCTTTTCCACATTAACTTCCATGCTCCATAGTTTAGGGAAGGACATTTAGAATTATTTGCCAGAGCATTCCCGTGCCTCATCAGACTACAAATCTCAAGATCCTATATGATTGAACCATGAAAGTTGAAGTGGAATAATAACACAATAGTAGTGTAATGTGGATGGGGTTCTGGTTTTCTCTATAATTGTGTTATATGACTGGACTTCCAGTTTGCTTTCTGAAAAAGCCGCTTTGGTGGAGATAGGGATTAAGTAATGAGTACTGTACTTCAGTTATAAATGTATTATTTAATTATAGTACCAATTTATTTAAGTAACTAATAGAGTGTTTCTTATTTATTGTTATTTTCATAGTATATAAATAGCATTTAAATACATACAAATATGTTTTCAGTTTTTAAATAAATCTGTTGGTTTATCTGGTGGCTATATCTTACATCCTCTGTACTGTATAATTTATGAATTATTAGCAATTTTATAGTAGCAGTGGGAAATCAAAGAATAAAGTGGTAAAGATATTTAAGAGAGGTATTTATAAAATGAGGTAGAATTAGTGACTCACGTCCTCTATACTTGGCAACTCTCACAGGAATTAATTCCTAAACCCCCACAGTTTATTGCGTGAAAATATCCCTACCTCTTGTCAAAATGTCAGAATTTGTGAATGCTAGATAAAGAGATATATTGTGTTACCTAATAGGTTAAAATAGAGAAATTAAGGAAGTTCCAGAAAGAGAGAAGTTACAGATTTTACACACAAAGAACTGTTACTACCTTCTTTTAGCTCTTAGTTAATCTAAATCCAAATTTGGAAAATATTTATTATGTAAAGAAGCATATGAATAATGATGGCAATTAAAGTGATTTGACAATTAGAATGTCTTTAAATTACAGCATGATCTCTTAATCCTCAGCTTCAATATGCACACTTAGCCATACTCCAAAAGATAGCCTCCTATTTGTGGTCCTGTCTAAGTCCTCCAGAGCTATTCTATGTATTTTTCCATCCCAGGCATAGTCAAAATATAGATTTTGCTGTTATCCATGGTATCCCCAGGGGCCTTTGGAATATGTCGCCTGCAAATCCTAGTTGTATTATAAGTCATTTTCTATTGATGATAAATAATTTCAGTGTTAGTGCTTCATGTCTGGCTCTCTTCATCTTTGCCTGCTAAGGCAGATAGCCACTCAAGAGTGGAACACTGGGGGGGGGGGAGCAAAGAAACATATTAGATGTACTGTGTGTCAGTTATACTCGAAACAGGGTACACATATAAACCTCTTCTGTAAAGTAAATTATCACTTAAACTATCTGAATAATTTTGCTCCTAAAATGCTGTCAAAGCCCACATTATAATTCCATGCATTTAGACATTTGAATTATAAAACATTTGGCATTCTAACAAAACCTCAGGCTCGCTAGGAAAATTATGGTTGAGATCCTGCTTTGAAAGACATTAGAACATAAGAACATAAGAAGAGCCATGCTGAATTGGACCTCAGCCCATCTAGTCCAGCATTCTGTATCACACAGTGGCCCACCAGTTGTACACGGGGATCTCGAGCAGAAGGGAGGGCAAAACCCTGACCTGCTCCCGACCCCCCACAACCAGTACCCAGGGAAATCCTGCCTACCTCAACCAACTCCAAGGTGGCACTTGAATGTCCTTTTCAGTAACTACCGATACACTTGTTATCCATGAATCTGTCTAATCATGCCTTGAAGTTGTTCAGGCTGACAGCTGTCACAACCTCTTCTGGAAGTAAATTCCATAACCCAATGACCCTCTGGGTGAAGAAATATTTCCCTTTATTAGTCCTAATTTTCCTACCTTGGAGCTTCAGGGAGTGCCCTCTAGTCCTAGTGTTTTGTGACAAAGAAAATATTTTTTCTTTATTCACCTTTTCTATCCCATGCATGATTTTGTACACTTTGATCAAGTCACCTCTTAGACGCCGTCTTTCAAGGCTGAAAAGACCAAGGTGTTGCAACCTGGTTTCATAAGGGAGCCGCTCCATCCCTTGGATCATTCTTGTTGCCCTTTTCTGTACCTTTTCCAGTTCCGTTATATCCTTCTTAAGGTGCGGAGACCAGAATTGTACAGAGTACTCCAAATGTGGCCTTACCATAGATTTGTAGAGAGGTAATACAACATTTGCTGACCTATTTTCGATTCCCTTTCTGATCATGCCTAGCATAGAATTTGCTTTTTTCACTGCTGCTGCGCACTGGGTTGACATCTTCATTGAGCTCTCCACCAAAACCCCAAGATCCCTTTCCTGGTTTGTCTCGGAAAGCTTTGACCCCATCAATTGGTAGGTGTAGTTGGGGTTCTTTGCCCCGATGTGCATGACTTTACACTTGTTTAGGTTAAAATGCATTTGCCACTTTGTTGCCCATTCACTCAATTTCGAGAGATCTTTCTGGAGCTCTTTACAATCAGTTTCATTTTTAACTACCCTGAACAATTTAGTGTCGTCTGCAAACTTTGCTACCTCAGAATTCACTCCTACATCCAGATCTTTAATGAATAAATTAAAAAGTAACGGACCCAAAACTGAACCTTGGGGTACGCCACTTCTCACCTCTTTCCACCCAGAGAAATGTCCATTTATTACCACCCTTTGTTTCCTACAGTTTATATAGACGTTCATCTATATATCTCTCTCTAGCTACAACTCATGATGCTACTCCACAAAAAAACTACCTTTTAGGCCATGTAGTTTGCACTTCCGACAGAGGAATTTCCAAGATGCTGGAAAGCGGAGTGATGAACAATTACTAGTGATGAAAAATATATTGTAAAATATTCAAAAATCTGTTTCTTGAATGTTGAGAAACTCTTAACAAGAAGAATTCTGTGGTCATGAAAATCTTCATGGTTTTCATTGTACACAAAATCCATACATCATTGCCTTGTGCATGAAGACACACTGATTATTCCCTTGAGCAGATGGTCATGGAACCAACCAGGGGAAAGGGGATCCTGGACTTGGTGCTAACTAATGAACAAGATCTCGTGCAAGATGTCCTTGTAACTGAGCCCATAGGTACCAGTGACCACAACACAATAACCTTCAACTTAAGTTTGGATAGCAAACTGTCAGTGAAAACTAACACAGAGACCTTAAATTTTCACAAAGGGAATTTCACCAAAATGAGAAAAATAGTAAAGAACAAACTAAAAGGAACAGTAAAAAATCAAATCCCTCAGAATGCTTGGAAACTGTTTAAAAATACCTTAAAACAGGCCGAACTAAAATGCATTCCTAAAATAAGAAAGAGGCCGGGAAAGTCCAAGAGGACACCGGCATGGCTTACAAATGAAGTAAAAGATGTGATTGGAAAGAAGAAAAACTCATTTAAGAAATGGAAGGCTCTTCCTACTGAGGAGAACAGAAAGGAACACAAGCTCTGGCAAACTAAATGCAAAACAACCGTCAGGAAAGCCAAGAGAGATTTTGAGGCACATATAGCTAAGAATATTTTAAAAAAATAGCAAGAACTTCTTTAAGTACATCAGAAGTAGAAACCCAACTAGAAAAGCAGTTGGGCCACTTGACGAAAATGGTAAGAAAGGGACAATAAGTGAAGACAAGGAGATTGCTGAGCGGCTAAACGACTTCTTTGCCTCCGTTTTCACACAGGAGGACAGACAACATATGCCTGCAGCTGAGTCAGTTTTTCAGGGAGGGAATTAAATGAATTAAACCAGATAGAGATAAACAAGGAAGATGTTCTCACATGCCTTACCAAACTAAATGTCAACAAATCACCAGGGCCAGATGGCATCCACCCCAGAGTTCTTAAGGAACTCAAGTGTGAAATTGCTGAAATTCCAAAATATATAACCTTTCTCTAAGATCAGGCACCAAACCCCACGACAGGAGGGAGGCAAGTGTAACCCCGATCTTCAAGAAAGGATCCAGGGGTGATCCAGGAAATTATAGGCCAGTTAGTCTAACCTCAGTTCCAGGCAAAGTGATGGAAACCATTATTAAAGAAAAAATTACCAAGCACATAGAAGAACAGGCATTGCTGAAGGAAAATCAACATGGTTTCTGCAAAGGCAAATCATGTCTTACTAACTTGTTAGAATTCTTTGAGGGTGTAAATAAACACATAGATAAAGGGGACTCAATTGATATTGTTTACCTTGACTTTCAAAAGGCTTTTGACAAAGTCCCTCACCAAAGGCTCCTAAATAAGCTCTTCAGCCATGGAATCAGAGGACAGGTCTTGTCCTGGATTGGAACCTGGCTAAACTGTAGGAAACAAAGGGTGGTAATAAACGGACATTTCTCTGGGTGGAAACAGGTGAGAAGTGGCGTACCCCAAGGTTCAGTTTTGGGTCCGTTACTTTTTAATTTATTCATTAATGATCTGGATGTAGGAGTAAATTGTGAGGTAGCAAAGTTTGCAGACGACACTAAATTGTTCAGGGTAGTTAAAAATGAAACTGATTGTAAAGAGCTCCAGAAAGATCTCACGAAATTGAGTGAATGGGCAACAAAGTGGCAAATGCATTTTAACCTAAACAAGTGTAAAGTCATGCACATCAGGGCAAAGAACCCCAAATACACTTATCAACTGATGGGATCAAAGCTTTCTGAGACAAACCAGGAAAGGGATCTTGGGGTTTTGGTGGACAGCTCAATGAAGATGTCAACCCAGTGCGCAGCAGCAGTGAAAAAAAGCAAATTCTATGCTTGGCATGATCAGAAAGGGAATCGAAAATAGGTCAGGAAATGTTGTATTGCCTCTCTACAAATCTATGGTGAGGCCACATTTGGAGTACTGTGTACAATTCTGGTCACCGCACCTCAAGAAGGATATAACGGAACTGGAAAATGTACAAAGAAGGGCAACAAAAATGATCCAAGGGATGGAGCAGCTCCCTTATGAAATCAGGTTGCAACGCCTTGGTCTTTTCAGCCTTGAAAGACGGCGTTTAAGAGGTGACTTGATCGAAGTGTATAAAATCATGCATGGGATAGAAAAGGTGAATAAAGAAAAATATTTTCTCTGTCACACAACACTAGGACTAGGGGGCACTCCCTAAAGCTCCAAGGTAGGAAAGTTAGGACTAATAAAGGGAAATATTTCTTCACCCAGAGGGTCATTGGGTTATGGAACTCACTTCCAGAGGAGGTTGTGACAGCTGTCAGCCTGGACAGCTTCAAGGCAGGATTAGACAGATTCATGGATACCAAGGGAATCAGTAGCTACTGAAATGGACATCCAAGTGCCACCTCTGTGTTGATGGAGGCAGGCAGGATTTTCCCGGGGTACTGGTTGTGGGGGTCGGGAGCAGGTGAGGGTTTTGCCCTCCCTTCTGCTCGAGATCCCCGTGTACAACTGGTGGGCCACTGTGTGACACAGAATGCTGGACTAGATGGGCTGAGGCCCGATTCAGCATGGCTCTTCTTATGTTCTTATGTTCTTAAATAACATGTTCTGTATGAAAAGCAGTATTTATATATATAAATATTATTTTCTGCACAGGAAAGGATACATTCTGCACTTTTCTAGTAGTGGGGCACTCTGGGACAGGCAGTGGCAAGGAGTTCTGTAGGATCTCCTCGCAGCTTCTAATTACAGCATGTCCCATTACTGGGACAGCGTTAGATGCATCACCCTGCTCGTGAGCACCTTGGATGTTCCTCTGTGTGTGCATATGTGTGTGCATGGTTTAACTGGTTTGGCGGACCCTCTTCATCATTGTGAGGATGCAACCATTCTAAAAGTTAACTAATGTCCTGAACAGAATGAGATGTTGTTTTCAGAAGCCCCAATGACTTGGCCACCACTATTGTAACATTCAAATCTCCAAGGAAAGAATCCTCACTGAAAGGACTCCTGGGAAAATATTAATCATAAGTGCTATGCGGAAAGCAGGTTTGGCAGTTTGCAGAGGTTGGAGGATTTACATTGATCTAATGCAGTCACCAAGAATGCAGCAAAGTTCAAAGTTTGCAATTGAATTCCAAGACTTTGTTCTTTTTCATTAGTATTGTTGAAAAATTGTGTAATTTGCTGAAGAAAATTGGAAGTAGAAGTCAGTCAGTCAGTAGCCTTTATTTCAGTCAACAAACCATCGCCTAAGAAGTAGAAGTGGAAGTAGAAGTGAGAGTTTGCCCATCACTAGTTTTCATCTTTCCCAATGTGGAAAATTAATATTATTCTTTACCTTGAAAAGAAATACACGCTGCCTTTGTATATTCTTGTACTGTCAATCACCATATTGATTGTTCTACTGAAAGTAGGTATACTGGATTAATTTAGAAAAATCACACTAAGGCTGTTTCTGCACAGTCACATAATTCAGATCAGAATATGGATTAAAGAAAACCAGTTCCACTCCGGAAAGTCACCACACATACTTGGGGAAAGAAGCTTCCTTACTGCTCTTCCTTGAAAAATAACCTAAGAGAGATCAGATGAAATTAGATTTCTTGTCATTTAGAAACTAGAACGTCATAAAGGAATTTTTAGTTAAACATGGCATAAACAACAGTAGACTCCTTAGATGATGATAATATCATCCCTAATCAATAAAATAAATTATGGACAATAAATACTATATTTTTAAAATACAGTAGTAGCCAAAATTATTTTTATAGTTCGATTTCATGTCTGCAGGGTATTCTGAAGTCAAAAGAAAATGTCCTGTCCCTCTCTCCCAGTGTAAGACCACAAAGTCTACTGTTTTAATTTTGCAGATGAACGAGAGAAAGAAGCCTTGTACTAACAGTGCAGCCACAGTTACTAACAGAATGTTTCAGAGTTGCGTAGAGATATTTCAAAATATTATGCAGCAGCAATTTTGAACTTAATTGTCTGCAGATGTTGGATCATCTCATTTCCTCACTCAGTGCTACATATCTAACTGCACCCAGGCTGGTCTATTTAAATTTATAAGCCTTCATATCATCCATTTCCTTAATTTCCATTGGGTTCTGAGGTTTTTTTCTTCATTACCTTTTCCAGATGCGGCAAGCTGGATCTGAACTGTTAAAAGTTGCTCTCTCCCACCCAAATGTAATGACATGAATGTCATTTTTAATAGTAACATTTATATATGGAACTTCTGGAAAGAAAAGAAATGTCTCAAAAATGCAAATGTTGAACATTAGTGCATTCAGCTTTTGAAACCTTGTTCACTTCAAGGCTTGTTCATTCATTTTCTTATCATAAAAGGAGCCATGCACGTGACAGTTTCCTGCCATAAATACAAATAATTCTGCAACTAATATGTAAGGAGGAATGAGTATCTGTTTTCTTTAGGACCGCTTGTGAATTGATTCTGTTCAAGTTTCAAATTTAGGGATGGTCCCCACAGTGAGTCCTATGAGCTGTTCTACTATTGCGAATACATATTTGGAATTCGTATTCCATATAAATAATAATAATAATAATAATAATAAAGCAGCTTTATTTGTATTCTGCCACCATTTACCCGAAGGGACTCGGGGCGGCTCACAGAAAGCACTCAATAGTGCAACAATATACAAATACAACAAAATACAAAAAGATAAAAATTAATAACAATAAAATTAACCCAACAATTTTCTTTAAAACTGCAAATAAACCCCTGATTACTTTAAAAGATATTATAAAACCCAATATATCGGACCATGGTAAGACATGACTTAGTTAAATTACATTTGGATTAGTGTGTGTGTAATTTTTAAACTAAATATTAACTTTTTAAACCTTATATTTTAATGAATTTCCATATTTAAAAGTTATGAGTAATAAGACATCATAAATGATTAAAAAATATATTCCTAAAAATAGGTAAAGAAGAATAGCCAGTAGAAAAGCCAAAACACAATAAGCAACGCTTATATAAGTATTTATTTATTTATTTATTTACTCTATTTTTATCCTGCCTTTCTCTACCCCGAAGGGGACTCAAGGTGGCTTTACATATGGCAACTATTCAATGTTTTTGAACAACAAACAATGAAAATACATTAAGTTAACCATTTAAAAATTAATATTAAATGTACATTAA
Source organism: Anolis apletophallus (assembly GCA_030556195.1). Classification (NCBI taxonomy): domain Eukaryota; kingdom Metazoa; phylum Chordata; class Lepidosauria; order Squamata; family Anolidae; genus Anolis; species Anolis apletophallus. The sequence goes on along the minus strand of JARBWK010000007.1, from coordinate 77,271,734 downwards.
AACATATAAAACATTGCAATCACTATTTTTAAAATGGCAAGTACAGTATAATAGATACAGTACCTCTTACTCTTTGTAAACTGTTGTGAGCCCTAATTCAAAGGAAAGGCAGCATATACATGGAATAAAGAACTAAAATAAAACAAGAATTTAAGATGCGTGTATATGACTCCTTTTCTGTACTTTATAAAGTGACATAATTCACATAACAGCTGCCAGGTTTTGTGAATTATTTAAGTAAATACATTGGAAATGTTAACTTATTCTCCTTAATCATATATCACTGTGCCATGATTAAACTTTTGTGTCCTCCAAAAAAACTTTTTAAAGTGAAAGGTAGAATAAGGGTGTGGAGTGATAGTATTCAGCCACTCTGTCGTGCTGTTTTTCTGGTGAAATTGTGGCTCCCTCTAAGGCAGTGGTTCTCAACCTGTGGGTCCCCAGGTGTTTTGGCCTACAACTCCCAGAATTCCGAGCCAGTTTACCAGCTGTTAGGGTTTCTGGGAGTTGGAGGCCAAAACATCTGGGGACCCCCAGGTTGAGAACCACTGCTCTAAGGCATCTTCTGCACTGCCCTATATCCCAGGATATGATCCTAGATCAGACCTGGGCAATTGCCGGCCCTCCAGGTGTTTTGGACTTCAACTCCCAGAAATCCTAGCCAGTTTACCAGCAGTGTTAGGATTTCTGGGATTTGGAGTCCAAAACACCTAGAGCGCCAGCAATTGCCCAGGTCTATCCTAGATTATATGCTTTAAACTGGATTATATGAGTATCCAATGCCAGATAATCTGGGTTAAAAAGATAATCTGGATTCAGATCCTGGGATAGAGGGGCTGTGTGGAAGGAGCCTGAGATGCTAGATACCTCATTAGAACTCCCATGTTGCTGCTGTTCCAACTTTGGATCCCCACCTGTACATCAAGCAAGTTGGCAGTCCATGAGACATATGTGCAACCCTAAAAAAAGTTTCCCTGCAAAAAGTTGTGCTTTATTCTTTCCCAAAAGAAGGTTTTAAGAAAGGTGGTTTAAAAAAAAACAAGTATTTTTTAAATTTTATTATGAGTGTCTGATGTGGCCAGTAGGCTGCTGGGCCCCTGGAACATGGGTACCCATGTTCCATACTGAAGTGCTGTTATTAAAAGTTTTCAGAGAGAATGAAGAAGCATTCTTACATTCTCTTGTCACAACTAGTTTGGTTTTTGATAGCCCAGAAAGTCTTCATTTCATATCCATAGGCAAAATATTGGGGGGGGGGGGTTAATTTAAGGTATGGAAATATGATATTTTATGACATAAAAACAACATTGAGGTATCTTTCAAAAGCTAATTTACAGATTATATATTATGTGCATTATGAAAGTATTGCAGCAATATACATAGATTGAAGTGAGTGCTGTTGAACTACTACTTGACTAATATTTCAGTTTGGGTGCACTACAAATCTCGAATTTATATTATTCATCCCCTTGGATGCTAGTGCAGTTTAACTACTGCTTGACTAGTGTTTTCAGGTTGCATGATAAATCCTGAATTTCTGTGATTCACCCATTAGAACCATCATATAGTTAATTTTGTATTTTATATAATGTGTTTGAAATTGTTTTGTTTATTTGTTATTCATTTTGTTAAAGAACGAGTCATTCGGAGTTCATCAATAAGTGCCAAAGGATACTGAAGGCTGGTCACATTATTACATTTCCCCATACAGTTAAATGTTATGAGTACTTAATTGGGTGGAGAAAAGTTGATGGGAACTGAGTTGTGCACATGGGTTAGTCAGCAGCCATGTCTATAATTACAGTTTTCTTTTCTTTTTTTCACCCAGCAACAGTAATAATAAAAATGGTTGCCATTTTTCTTCTGTACAATCCAGTGTGCAGCAATCTTTACACAAAGGGTTGTAGCCCTAGGCATGTTTACAATTACATGAGGAATTTACTAGTGCAAATCTCTTCTAACCAACCTTCCTACCTACCTACTTTCCTTTCTTCCAACCTTCCTTCCAACCTTCCTTCCTTCCTGCCTCCCAATTTGTGAAGATTTGAAACAATAAAAATGGAAGAAATTGTTTCTTGCTAGCTTAGCTTCAGTCTGGCTTTTTTTTCCCCTTATGCATGCTGACCTGGAAATCTTCCTTTGCCTTAGCTGCGATAATCGTGACTCAGCTTACAACACCATACATTCGCATCGCCCCTGCTGCAGGCGACGACCAACTAACAGGTCAGACACTCAAGTATAGACAAGTCATCTTACCCATTTCCATCTCGCTTTTTGGGCTTGTTTCCATCTTGCTTTGGGGGTTTGTTTTCCTTTTCAATCCTTATCATCCTTTTCTTACAGTTGTTTTACCATGTTGTAGAATTTGCCGTTATGCAATTGGCTGGATAGAAAACAGTTAGAACACATGCATTCATAAGTGCAAAACTATTTCACTGCATGTTTCATTGTGTATTTCAACACTGACTTGATCCCTTTACAGCTTTATTTTTTAAAAAAAAATGTCTATTCTGACTTCCAGTTACTAATATACATTTCACTACTTTAATATAAATGCATAGGTTCTCAGTCAGAAGTCTGTCCACAACTAGTGGAAACCATATTTTTTAAGTCCCAATATTTATCTGAAAATGCTGGCATGAGGGTTAGGTGATAGTTTTAATGAGGTGGTCTGTAATGCTCAACCAAAAAAAGATATAATTATGGAAAACTGGGAGGAGTTTATGCTCCGCTTAGCACCCCTTCCCTGTCCCAGCCCAAACCACTCAGCAACTCCTGGGTGACTATTTTTATAAATCCCACAGAACTTACAAGAAGAGAAGGGCGGAGTGAGAAACTCAGCTTCTGCCCGCTCGATTATGTTGATTTTTAAATCAAAGTGATAACATTTAAATACATCTCAATGTTACTGCATTTTTACAAGACATTTAACTAATATGCAAACATTTAGCTCATAACATAGGGTCAGTACATAATTTTTCGTATAAAAATCTGGAAAACCCCTGTGAAAAGTCTTAATAACTCTTCAGTATATTTGTAATGTGCCATTAGGTACATACATAGCCCACGGTGCAGGAGTGAGCAAAATCTTGGCGGACCCATGGTTTATAGCCTTTGAGCAATACAGGCAGTTTGGGACAGGGCCAACAGGAGAAACATTTCACCTTTTAAATACATTGCTTAGTGTACTGTTTAAACATTTTTAAAAGACATTTCAAAATCACGGTTTGATTCCTGCCAATTCTAGTTTTGTTTTTAGCTGGTAGGCAGTCTATAGTTCTCAGACATTGACCTCTCCCCCACCCAAAGACATGGTAGTTGCCTATCCCTGCCAAAGTGGGGTGCAGATTTCAACAAACTAGTCCATGCCAAAATCCAACATTAACAGAAATAGACTGCATGCTACTAGAATCCTAGTGGTTTTTTCAGTTGTATTGTGCTACGGATATTAAAATAGTAGCAAAGTTTTGGGTTTTTTTTAAGCAAGAGTGGCAATTGTCATTATGAAGGACATTAAAGAAATTGGGGTCCTCTACAAAAGGCCTTGCCTCCAGATAGAGAATATAACACAAAGTGGTGGGGGGTTTTTTTTTTAAAAAAGGGTTATGCAATTTGCATTGAAACTATTTATTTTCAAACACACGTGTAGAAAAACCAAATACAAAAGTATGGTGTGATTGCTGGAGGCTGATACTTTAATTGAAAATATGTTCTCTATATTAATAGCTATAGAGTATAGAAAACCATATCCTTAACCTAAAATAACAGACACTAACCAAAACAATAAAAACTAATAATGTGAAACACAAATACTAAAGAACTCTGACCCCCAATTCAAACTGTAATTAAATAGTAAAAAGTAAAAAAAACCCAGATATTACCATAATAGATCCAATCTAAGGATCCTAATAGACACAAATTAGTATATCATTAAATGTTATTGTTCAAAAATATCCATAAACAGTTTCCAATCTTCTAAAAAAAATCTTCTAAAAAGTCTTCAATTCAAATTTTTGCAGTTGCATAATTTGTACAAAATAATTCTTGCAAGTACAAGAAAATACCTAAAAATATCTTTCCAAATGTAGGCAACCAGAAAAATTGCAAAATTTCTCATTTGCAGAGATGAAAGTGAAAATTTACATCCCAACATAGTAGACATGTACCTGCTTTGGCAGTCCTTAAACGCACTGCTGATTACATTTTCAGGTAATTGGTTATGTAGCTGGAAACCATGTTTTCATCCCCCTTTGGACATAGTTTATAACTAGATGTCCATAGATACAATATTGAGCTATGAAATGACACCATGGTTGGTGTGATATGCAGATGCAGTCATTAGCTTTTGCATAGGAACTCTAAAGAGTAGCTCACAAATGAGAAAGAGGTGAAGTTGTCAAATTTATATACAGTTGAAGTGAAGATGCCTTGTCTCTTCTACTTTTCTAGTGAAGAACCATTTCCAACTTGTCCAGTCTATTTACATTATGGGCTAGCTTGCCTATGCCTGCTAAACCTTGTATGCTTGTCATGTGGAAATGAAAATCTATTAAAATGTCACATTTTTGGTAAAGATATTCTCCAGACTGACTGTGGGGTCACGGGACAGTAGAGGATGGCTTTCACTTTCATTGTTGCTTTATGTGGCCATTGTACAGAGATCCTTGGAAGATACTGCATATTCAATCATCTTTTTCTCTAAGTCATATGTGCAAAGCTTGCACATCTTATTTTTATTTGTCCCCATGATATAAACTTGGAAATAATTACATATTAGTAATAATTGAAGACAAAGAAGGTCTAGGATATATTTCCTTGCCAGCAGAATAGCAGTATCTGTCTTAGAAATGGAACTTTGTGGATTAGCAATTAGTTCCAGCAATTTAGAGTAGAAAATGTGTTTCATCACAATTAGAACCAGAGATATCCATTTGCTATACTTAAAACTGGCATAGCTACCTCATGTGAATCAAAATGTTTATGTGGAAGCAATTCAAGGGATTTTATATTCAAATGTTTTGTTTGAGATGCTTGTGACTAAATATGGAAATTCTAATATTTGTTTTTGGTGTTTTTTTGCACTAATGAAGCCAGCAAAATTTTATACATATGAGTTTGTAAGCGTATAGTTTGGTCCAAAATTTGTGTTTTCAGGATTGCTTTACACTGGTGTACTTCCAAATTGTCTGTAAAACTATTGAGCCCCTCACCAATGACATCAGTACAAACTGTTCTCTAAGCAAGCAACCAATAATCTAAAAGATCTCGATATAAAGAGTTTAAAAAGGTAGAAAATAGATTTGAGAAAATAAACGAATTCCCAAGAATAAATGTCATTTGAAGACATAAGGGGGAAAGGCCAAAGGAAATTTATGAAGAAGGAATTGTTTTATGTTGAAAGAAAAATTAACTGGGATTGATAAATGGTTATATTATCTTTTGAAGATAGTTAAACTTGAAGTTGTTTTAGATTTTTAACTGAACTGTTTTGAAAGTGTCTTGTCTTTGCTAATTGAGTCCACTGACCAGAGCAAAATGGGAGATGTCAGGAGTGAAAGGAGGACTCGCCCCCTCCTTTTCTCCTGCTTTCTCCGATTGCTCTGGCACTCCACCAGCATTAAGTGGATGTAATGGGTGACAACTTCCAACAGTTTTGCATCTGGTAGTCACTGCTGAACTGAGAACAAGAGGGAAATTGTATGTGCCAAATCAGGATGGCCATGTAAACAACTGCTGCTGTTTCCAAACCAGAACTGGTCTGTCTGATTACACTATCACAAAGTCTGTGACAAGACTGTATTAAATAACCTTGGTGGACATTAGGGTGTATGGCCCCCGTGTGTCATATTTATTTATTTTATTTGTTTATTTTATTTACATTTTTATGCTGCCCTTCTCACCCCAAAGGGGACTCAGAGTGGCTTACAAGTCATATGAACATACAACATACTACATCATATGTCCATTCACCTCCCTCCCCACTTCATTTGGCCCATGTAGATGGGCCCTTAGACCAAAATACTACTTATGATGTGTTGAATAGAAAATTTAATAATGAGGAGAAACTCCAGCACCTGACAAAAGCCTTATCTACTCCATTAGCATGCTTCTCCTGAACATAAGTGGTCTACCTTCCCTATCTGAAAGTAGAACCGAGGATTACTTTTTCTTTTTACAGCATCTTTCCCTCTTTTATATTAAAGTGAATTTTCTGCTTGAAAAGGCAGCAGACAGTAGCTGCTAAGCACCTTTAGTGAAACATGATCTAAATTAGTACCACATGGTTTGTTGCTGAGGCAGCTCTCAGCTTTGTCAGCTAAATAGCAGATAGGTTAGCTGAAACTAGCAGAATTGATTAACAGATAGATATATAATACCTTGGAAAATAAATTCAAAGTGCATACACAAAAATCTTTTTCTTCCTTGTTCTTGATACATTTATTATCCCAAAGTTGTTAACTGCCACCAAGTCAACATTGACTTGTAGGAACTCTGTAAATGAGAGACCTTCATGTCACCCTGTTATCAACAATCCTGCTTAGATCTTGCAGACTCAGGGCTGTGTTCATCAGGGCTGTGGCTTCCTTGATGAACCATTATCAATTTGCAAGGCTTTTTCCTGCCTTTTACTTTACCAAGCATGTTCATCTTTTCTAGTTGTCTTGTCTTCCAAGGAGAGCTCAGGATTGATTTGTTTTATGATTCCATTTATTTGTGGTTTTGGCAGCCCATGTTATCTACAAAACGTCTTACAGCACTACATCTCAAATCAGGGAGGGGGCCAACCCATGGAAAGGAATTCAGGAGCCACTGAGAAGGTTTTCTCTTGTGTTCTCATCAAGCATACCTAGGACAATAGTTGGACCAAAAGAGCAGCCTCTCCTGTGGATCTGAAGACTCTGGCAGATTGGCATGGAGAGATATAGACCACATCTACACTGACCACTTAGGTCGCTGTATCGTTGGATCAGCCCGCAAACAGCTACCAAACATATGGGGGCTGATCCATAGTAATGTGACTTTCTCCTGGGTTAATGTAACTTGAAGTGAAAACCTAAATCCTGCACCAGGATTCATGTTCTACCCCAGCTTAGGGCAGCCCAGACAGCTACAGCTGTTTCCTAAGTGTAACCATTTGCAGCTGTCCAGGAAGCAGTTCTATGGTCCCTATGCTCAGGCAGCCAGAGGACACAGGATGGCTATCGCATCCCACCCATGTTGCATGACTCATTTCCCTCTTCCCAGGTGGCTGGGAAGAGGGAAATGAGACTTTCCCTCATTCCACCCTCTATTGCAAATCACGTTGAAGTGATTTCACCTAGGACTATAGTTAGAGCATCCATGCCCAGTGAGCTTTTACTAAACCATATCATCCAGAACATAGAACAAAGCACTCCAGGTTTAAAGGCAAACTACAGAGGTTTATTCAGTTTGGCCGAAAGGGATGCAGGTACCAAGTGACCAGTCAAAAATTTGCAAGCACACCTTCACAAAAAAATACAAGACATTTTATACACCTTGACTTCCCATGCCTCCACCTGATTAACTGAGAAACGAGCCAGCTAGGATCCACACAGGGATTGGCTAGGTCAGTGGTTCCCAACATGTGGGTCCCCAGGTGTTTTGGCCTACAGCTCCCAGAAATCCTAGCCAGTTTATCAACTGTTAGGATTTTTGGGAGTTGAAGAGCAAAACATCTGGGGACCTACAGGTTGAGAACCACTGATGTAGGGTAAAGCTGTCTTCAGTAACAATGGTCAAAGTGGCTCTTGTGACATAACTTACAAATACCTTCCATATGAATCCACAATACTAAATAATGGTTCCTTTTTAGGAACAATTAAAAGTGCTGCTTGCCACTCAAAGGTTTTATACATCTTAGCTCTAGACAAGTGGTTCTCAAACTGTGGGTCCCCAGATGTTTTGGCCTTCAACTCCCAGAAATCCTAACAGCTGGAAAAATGGCTAGGATTTCTGGGAGTTGTAGGCCAAAACATCTGGGGACCCACAGGTTGAGAACCCTTGCCCTGCATGGTGATAATGATCACTGCCTGTTTTTAATGCCATTTCTTGTTCTTATCTCATATGTAATGATCCAAACATTTTTTTTGCAGCTGCACCTATTTTTCCATTATCTCCCTTTTATCTCTTTTGTTCTTGCACCCTGAACCAAAGATTCAAATGGTTGCATGTTTTCCAGATTGGATTCACAGTCAAATTTGCATCAGGAATTTCAGCCTTTTCCACATAAGGTCCAAATGCTAGTTGCTACCTATAAACAGCTTGTTTATAACACTGTACTCAGAGCCAAATAAAGGTTCTCTGGAGAAGCAATATTGGTTTTGGTGATGTGCATCTGTTTTTCACGTATGCGTGTTCTGCAGATGGCTGTAGTAGTCATAAATATACTACACTGTAACTCCCAGTTCTACACTTGCAGCTTAGATAAAGTATAGTGACTGACAGCCCCCATCCGTTGCTGTGCCTGCCTTTGTCATCAGCCTTATGGCCTGTATATCTCCTCCGATTAGAACTCCAGTATTTGTTATACTGTATTGATAGTTCAAAGATGCTGTTTACTTCCCTCCTGCAGAGCAGAATGTAAAGTGAATGGGAAGTGCTCTCCTTTCTGCAACAACTGAATGCATTTTAATAGGATGCAGTGTCACTAGTGATTTATTGCTCCTTTTTGTTCTTTTATGTGTTGTATTTGTCATTTTTTGCTGTGGCAGTTTTATCTGTAAAACAGTATAGTTACAAGAAAATGCAAAAAAGATAGAGAATTGCTGTAGGAGCTGCTCTTTCCTCTCCCTTTGCCCCCACTCCCACCCCAGCTGCTTCGGTTTCCTCCCTCTGCTTTTCTTTTTCAAAAAAATTAATTGGTTCAAAAAATAGTTAGCCTCTTTCAGAGATCACTCTCTTTAATGGGAAGAAATAACTTCCAGTATGTTTATCCATGTGCAGCACAACTAAATAGCTGCATTTACTACACAAAATGGGAGAATAATAGGAACAGAGTTTCATCTTGTGAGGGTGACAGTCCCTGTAAATACTAAAAGACAGAAATAAACAAACCTGTTTCACTTATATGCAAAAAAAACTGATAAGAAAAAGTTGTCAGTGGGAACTTAAGTCTGTTTTAGCATTATTGTGAAAAACCTAACAAGGGTTTTTTCTCTCCATTCCTAATCACAATTGCAGTGCCCAGTTTTAGACTCAGATTTTCCAAAAGACATACCTTCCTGGTATAGTGGATTAGGTTCCAGAACACCACTATGAAGTGAATATTGCCTCTCAACCTTCCTAATGCTGCAACCCCTTAATACAGTTCTTCATGTTGTGGTGATCCCCCAACCCTCATAATTGTAATTTTGCTACCTCATAATTGTAATTTTGCTGCTGTTATGAATCATAATGTAAATATCTGATATGCAGGATGTATTTTCATTTACTGGACCAAATCTGTCACAAATCCCTGATGCGCCCAAATTTGAATACTGGTGGGGTTGGGGGGGGTTGATTTTGTCATTTAGGAGTTGTAGTTGCTGGGATTTATAGTTAACCTACAATTAAAGAGCATTCTGAACTCCATCAGTGATGGAATTGAACCATGATGGCATGCAGAACTCCCATGACCAAGAGAAAATACTGGAAGCGTTTGGTGGGCATTGACTTTGAGTTTTGGTGTTGTAGTTCACCTACATCCAGAGAGCACTGTGGACTCAAACAATGATGGACCTGGACCAAACTTGGCATGAATATTCAATATGCCCAAATGCAAACACTGGTGGAGTTTGGGGGAAAATAGACCTTGACATTTGGGAGTAGTTGTTGCTGGGATTTATAGTTCACCTACAATCAAAGAACATTCTGAACCCGACCAACGATAGAATTGGGCCATACTTTCCACAGAGAACCCCTATGACCAATAGAAAATAGTGTTTTCTGATGGTCTTTGGCGGCCCCTCTGATACCCCCTCACGAACCCCCCCCCCCAAGGTTGAAAAAACACTGCCTTAAAGTGAATCATAAAATTTTCCACATATTTACACTATTATTTCTTACATGTGAATTAGTGCTAGGCCTAAAAATGCAGAAGTAAATTAAAACAACATTGAGGTTCAAAGTTATGGAGACTTGAATACAAGTTTTAAAAAAATGGCATCATGTATAAGTGAAAAGTGCCAAACTGGGAAGTGCTCAAAGGTGGAACACCTTAAATGAGGATACCATTGTAGTGAATGGTATCCTTTAATCATTATTCTGCAGACAAGATTTTTGTCAAAACTGGAACAAGATTTCCTTTGTTCCCTTTAACTGTTAATAGTTTATGTTGTTTTGAAGTTAGTCTGTTGTTCAACTGGAGACTGCCTCCAGAGTGTTGATTGAAGCACGGTTTATATGTTTAGCCTGAAGAGGCTGAGAGGAGACAGGATAGCCATGTATAAATATGTGAGAGGAAGTCATAGGGAGGAGGCAGCAAGGTTGTTTTCTGCCGCCCTGGAGACTAGGATACAGAACAATGTCGTCAAACTACAAGAAAGGAGATTCCACCTGAACATTAGGAAGAATTTCCTGACTGTGAGAGCTGTTTAGCAGTGGAACTCTCTGCCTCAGTCTAGTGAAAGCTCGTTCCTTGAAAGCTTTTAAACAGAGGCTGGATGGCCATCTGTTGGGGGGTGCTTTGAATTCAATTTTCCTGCTTCTTGGCAGGGGTTGGACTGCCTCCAGAGTGTTGATTGAAGCACGGATTTTATGACAAAATTCAATGATGAAGACATATCAAAGTATTAAGATACATTCTACCGTTAGAAGATAATTAGTTCCAAGAAATATGTCATCTCTGCTTTCTGGCCTAGGAGAACATTACATCTCTCCATCAGTTGGTCCCAGTGCTCTTCTAGACATTTTAGAACAGACGTATTGTATTGAACTTCATTGGTAAACTGTGAGAGGCCATCGTTCTCATAACAAAGCACCTTCCCTAAAACAAACTCCTCTTTACACTGTGGCTGCTCGCAAATTCAAACTTTAATAGTCAACATTCTGGCTCTGATTCCCACCCTCCTTCCCTCACTTTGAAACCTGTCCAGATTGTTTTACTGCATTCAGTTTCTAGACCTTCCTGGCTCTGAAAGGCAATTTTTGCTACAAGCAATCTAGTTTCTCTGAATTTGCCGAAGTCCCCTGCAACAAATTCCATATTTATCAAGTCTAGGTGCCATTCAAAAACAGCCTAGTGTATGTTTCTTTGCCCTCTCTGTTTTCCATCATGCCTGATGATGAGGGGAATTTCTGCAGACGTTGTAATATGTACCTCTAGTTCCACAAAGAGTTCTAGCTGTGGGCTGATGAAAACTGGCCATGTGCCTTTGCTTCAGACGCAGGAGATGCCTTTTTGTGATTTCCAATTTAAGTGTTTCCAGCTCAGAACTGCTTTCAAATTATATATGAAAATCTGGTAGAAGCATTTTAGTGTAATTACCCATGAAATGTCTGTGTTTAGAAAATTGAACTATTTTAGTACAGGAGCATTGTAAACAAAGATAGCTGAAGCTGACAAACATGGGTTGTTTCCAGTAATTGCTTCAGCCACTTTGAAGTTCATCGCTGGAAATACACAAATATGTGGCTCCTTAAAGACTATCATATTGTTTGTGGTTTATTTGTTTCAGCATATGCTTTCATTGACTATATTTGACTTCTTCAGATGAGTGAAATATTGTACACACTTGGTGGGTGTAATAATATAGCTTGATTGAAGGAGGACATACAAATATTAAGGAGGGGAGAATTGTAAGCGAAGGTGTCAAACTATTATGGTAATTCTAAGCAAAATTCACTCTTCTGTTTGTTAAATAGTTGAGCCCTTCTAGACTGCTCTTCATCTAGGGCGGTCAAGAATAATAAAAGTGTAATATAATAAAAACATGATTACATCAAACTAAGGGACAACAAACAATCAAGCTGCAAGTAGATGCAATTTTTGTCGTTTTTTTTAAAAAAAAAACGCTTGGGTAGATAAATATCTCTTGGCCTTGCACGAAAAGGAATGAAATGCCAAATTTCCAAGAAAAATTAGGATGTGCCACAGAAAAGACTCTCTTCTTTGTACATAAAGAATTAACTTCATTCACTGCTGTCAGTCAGTTACGTTCCATGGATGCTTCTCCTGAATATGTGAGGAAAACTATTTCTTCAGAGATTGCGGTCTCAAGACATGTAAAGCTGCAAAGGTAATTCTGCAGCCAAATTCTATACTCATGAAGATTTCTAAGGGAGCAACCATGCTGAAGAATTAATGCAGTTTAATACCACTTTAACTGTCATGGCCCAATTATGTGGAATCATGGGAATTTTCTTTTTGAGGAGGCACCAGCAGAGAAGGCTAATGGTGCTGTAAAACTAAAAGTCCCATGATTCCTTAGCATTCAGCCATGGCAATTAAAGTGGTGTCAAATTGCATTAATTCTACAGTGAAGATGCACCTGAGGTCATCTTCCAAGACAGCTTAAACATATGAAACTTAAGAACAGCAAACATTAATAATTACCATAATTTTAACTTCTAAAACAATTTAATTTTAATAAGTATATTTGGATTTTTAAAAATGTGATCTTTAACAACAATAACAACTTTTGTTCCCTGAAGGAACTCAGGACGGCTCACGTGGAGACAAGCCCAAAATTAAACATACGGTAGTTAAAACGTAGCAACAGATTTCATTTAAAAAAACTTCAGCAATATAAAAACAACCACAGATAGTACAATATATAGCAAACAACTGTTACTCTCCAGTAAACACAATCATAGGATGACTAATTCTCTTTCAGCATTTTTCTTTGAAATGCTTTTCTTGGAAAATGTTGGAGGATAAACAAGCAAATGAACTCTGATGTTATGCCTGATATCATTGCATCCTGTGATTGTGTGCCTGCACGTCTCAAGGCAAAACGTTAGCGGAAGGACTAGTATTACCTGGATCCAATTTAGATCGCTAATCCATAAACTAAATAAATCTATGCTGCAAGGGGCAATTTGTTGCTTCCACTTTCATTATTTTTTAGAATTTTTTTTAAAAAACCAAACAAATTTGTGCTTCATTAAACAAAGCAATGCAATTTTGAAATGTTTGTACCATCTGGGTGGTATAGACTAGCACTCACATAATACAAAATATGTCAGCTTTGTTGCCAATTTCAAACTCAAGAATGAAAAATACGAAGAAATGTCTCAAAGTAAATGTGTGGCCTTGGAATTAAATTTCCTATTCTGCCCTTTCCTTAATCACCTGATGGACCATGTCCAACTTTAGCTGAGGGGTTTCCAACTAGACAGAGTTGTATAAATTGAGAAGGGTCACGAAGTTTTCCTTCTATTAAATCCCTGAAGTTATTGAATGAACAAATTTAGACATTATGTACAAAATAAAGATGTAATTTACGCCTACCTCCCAATAGTTATGAACTTGAAATAAAGAAAAAAAGCAAGATATGAAATTCCGAACCTATATCTATTTTCTTGTTCCAGATACACAATTTACATTTTTAGAAATTTTACTGATGCAACTCTTTTGGGAACTAGTGGTCACCTTACCATCAACCACCTTGCTTAGATCTTGTACACTCACACCTGTGATTTCCTTGTTTGTGTCTGTCCATCTTTAATAATAATAATAATAATAACTACTACTACTACTTTATTTGTATACCGCCCTATGTCCCTAAAGGGAGACTGCGCTCTGGCACCACAAGATGCAGAGCCAACCTTAAAAAATGGGGACACAAAAGTGGAGATCACGGCATGCGAGTGTGGAGAAAAACAAATCACAGACCACCTATTACAATACCGTCTGAGCCCTGCCACAGGCACAATGGAGGAACTTCTTATAACTCCAGAGGCACTCCAAGTGGCCAGCTACTGGTCAAAGGACATTTAATATAATGCCAAGTTTTTATACTTGTGTTTTCTCAAATACATCACAACTGTACTCTTGGTTCACTCCTGATACGATAGATAAATAAATAAATCTCCAAAGGTTTGCAACATATAAGGCAAACATTCAGTGGCTGGAAATAAAACCATACAGACAATTGCAGTCTTCCCCTTTTTCTACTGCTTTCCACCGTACCGAGCATTATTGACTTTTCAAATGAGTTATGTCTTCTCATGATATGGCCAAAATATGACAGTCTCGGTTCAGTTATCTTGGTTTCTCAATTTTTCCACTCCAATTCTTAATACATTCTCTAAATGGATCCCACATATCCTTAATTATTGTAACATTTTCTATTTTAACTATATTGGTCAGTGTACTATTTGTTATTTCCACATTTGCCATATTAATTATTCAATTATACAAACTTGTCAGAGTTCACTTTGTTTTATCTTTTCATCTTCTCACTAAAACTATTTGTGCACACGCTATTAATTTGTCAACCACTCTTTCCTTTTGCACATTATACACTCCTGGTATCTTTTCATGTAATACATTTTTATTGTCTATTGTTATTTGGAGATTTAACATTATATTAATTTCTCTTTCAATCATTCTGCAATATGCCGGTACTCTATCACATGCCCACATCATGTGATTAAACGCGCCTCTTTGTTTACAGCCATGCCAACACCTGTCCTAAAAAACACCAATAGTAATTTTCAAGGAACCATGCAAAGAAAACAGCAGTAATTTGAATTTAAGATGGGAAATAAGTGTTATTGTATTGCTTGGTTTAACAGAATCATAGTTGGCCAAACTATTGTATTGGGAGTGGCTATCAAGCATAGAATAAAGGAGAGCTCCAGGTTGAGGATGGTGTTTAATCTTTGATGTTTGGCTTAAATCATAATCATCTCTTTACAATATTATTTAGACTTGTTATTAGATATAGTACATTTGTTAGTTTGCAACATGTTTTGCATGTTGCACCTCTCTTTCCTTTGAAAAATAAATTCTGAACTGTCTGAATCCAGAGGGAATATTTCCAGTTTCATTTGTGGGGAAACACTGGGAAGGAGAGAGGAATGTCACCAAAATTTAAAGGCCTGCTATTGTATATAGTGACTATTAAATTGCAAAACAGTGCATTCTAAGAGCATCTGTTGTTATTATTTTTTATAACCCATAATAACTATAAAAATACTGTCAGCACATGCTAGTCACTTTCTTCTTTAAAAAAAGTAGTTGTATATCACTGCAGTGCATGCTGATACACCACAGTTCAGAAGTGTCTTATCTTCCTTTGCTCAGCCTTCCTTATGGTCCAGCTCTCATATCCATAGGTTACTATGGTATCCATAGGTTGCTTTAACTTTGCGGCTCTTCATTGCCAGTGTGATGCCTCTTCTGGACCTCTGAGATTTGTAGTTTAGTGAGGCTGAGGATTCTCAATACCCTTCCCCAAACATCAAATCCTAGGATTTCATAGGATGTTGACTTGGCAGTTAATAAAGGTGTAATTGATAAGCGTTTTTGATAAAAACAGAGTTGGGTGTCAGTAATCTAGAACAAGGGGACTGTATATTGCAACATTTTTATGCAGGTATCATTTCTTCTGGTTATAATTGACACCATATACATAGATGGATACATAAATATAAATGTAACGTATAGATATGGAAATGGACATAGATATACATAAATGTGTGTGTGTGCGTGCGTGTGTGGTACTGTTCCATTATATGGGCGGAGGCCACAAGGGGGGTGCTAAATAGAGATGGATAGTCTATTTTATTGGGGGGGGGGTTGAAGGAGTTAAACCTTTTCCCCATGTTTTCCTGTTATTCCCCCCACCCATGTCACCGTAATCAAAACAACAATTGTTTATGATATGGGATGGGGGTGGGGGAATAGCTAGTGAAAATGGTGAAAATGGTTTTACTCCTTCTCTGTCTAGGCTCCCTTTTAGAGCCCACCTGGATATTGGAACAAATACACACACACATACACGTATGTTTGACTGTTACATTTGGTATCTGTTGGAGTTCCTGTAAACTATACTGGTGCTAAAACATGATATGTTTATTTTCTTCCTATTTGCACACACATGGGAACAAACATCTAGATTTTAATTATGTTTATAAAATTAATTCCCACTTGGCAATCATCAGGTACTTCGGAAAACAAGTCTGTAGGGGATAATTCCATGCTGTAATCCCTGTTTGCTTCCCCAATATCCTAATTAGTCTGCTTCGGAAAGGGTTTCAAAACATTAATCTGTCCCACTAAGGAATATCTGCAGCATCTGATACTTTCTGTTTTGCTTTAGCAAAGGAAATTATCTGGCTGTTCTCCTGTTGGCAAACTAGAATATCATAGCTCTGGTTTTTGTTTCATTGCAGGATTTAACGGTTAATCTGAAACAAAAAATGTTGAAGTTATTAGATGATTCAGAGTGCCAAAATTATTTTATACTACTGGTGGACAGTCAGTAATGAATTCTGATATATTTAGATGAATTGGACATACCCACTGAATAAATCATAAATCGCATGTTGCTTTGGAAAGAAGAGGAAGGAAGATGTGGTTTGCTCTCAAATACCAAAGCACATTTTTCAACTAGTTTGCCACTCTCTGCCTCTGGAATTTAAACAGTAGCCCAATCTAAGCATACTGTGTCCATATAGTTTAGATTCAGAGTGCTAATTTACTTATGGTTTTCCCGAGGAGAGATTGAAGGCATTCATTAGAAGCATCCTTTGCTCTCCTTTTTGTATTTTCTCAGTAGTTGATAACATGGAGGAA
The DNA here is from genome assembly GCA_030556195.1 of Anolis apletophallus. Lineage (NCBI taxonomy): Eukaryota > Metazoa > Chordata > Lepidosauria > Squamata > Anolidae > Anolis > Anolis apletophallus. Next base: position 77,254,990 of record JARBWK010000007.1, on the reverse strand, counting down.
ATTGTATTAATACACACTGTTTGCCCCCTCTAACTGAATTGATGGAAATCCAGGAGTCATTTTAATGTAAGCCATTGCAGCGATTCAGATAAGGAATAATGAAATGGCTACAATGCAGGTCAAGATTTTTGCGTGGTTATTCCATGATTTACTGTATAGAGTCTAGTGCTATCAGCTATTTTTGTGTTTTGGCTTTTTGGCACCTGGACAAACCAAACTAAATACTCATTAGTGCGTGCATCTCTAATCTAATTTAAAAGCTTTTGATATCTGCTATGATACTCTACAGTGAATAACATGCAGCAAATTTTTGAGGTGTTGCTGGCATATTTCCTATTTTGACTATCGCTATCAAACAGGCTGTGGAAAAGTCATGAATGTTTGATGGACACTCAGTTTGATCTCATTTTGGGGCTCACCCCTTTCTCTGAATGGTCTAGCTTTGCTTTTATTTTCTTCCCCTCTTAAACTCAAGTTGTACATTGCTTGTTGCCATTCCTAAATGGCACTGTGCACTCAGAAACTGAGAATATGGATTAGATCTCTGAGCTGATGCATTTTTTGAACGCTTTAGCATTTGGATGTGAGTGAGGCAGAAGATGGGTCAGATGCTAAAGACTTCAAACAATTCGAATGTAATAAGGAAAGGACATTAGAAACACTGTATGTTGGGGGCGGGGGCTGAAAACAATACAGTCTTGGTTCCGTGTTGAACATAAAAAGAGCAATGTTGGATCAGACCAAGAATTCTGTGCACACAGGGCCCTTCTACACAGCTGAATAAAATCCCAGATTATCTGCTTTGAACTGAAGTATATGGCAGTGTGGACTCGGATAACTCAGTTCAAAGCAGATATTGTGGGATTTTCTGCCTTGATATTCTGGGATATAGGGATGTGCGGAAGGGCCCACAGTAACTCAACATCCATCTATCCGACCCTTCTTCATCCAGACTGAGGGGCAACTGCACTCTCCTACCTGTATTCCACAGCAACTGATACGTAGAAGCATACTGCCTGTGCTATTGGAGAAGAACAACAACTTTTCTGATTAGTAGTCACCCAGTTCCCTTTAAAGCCATCCAAGTTGGCAGCTTCCACTACATTGTATGGCAATGAAGAATAAAAATGAGTTATGTGGAGTAGTAGCATGATGATTATAGGATTGTATCCAGAAGCCTCCTCTCTTGTGTTATCTGCATTTCCACTAGTTATTGCAAATTCGTGCTGCTTTTGCTAAGGCCATGAGGGAAACTGTGACCCAACATAGATTGATACAAGATTGAAACAAGCATTTTCTGTTTGTATGAATTGCGGTTTTCCAATCTGCGACCAAAATTGGTCCAATTTGGCTGTGTTCTCCAAGAGCAAAATTGGCCCCTAGACCCAAAGTAGTTGGTTTGTAAAACTATAACTATGGCAGACTTTGGCAAGAAGAGTTTTGTAAATCTGACCCTCATTTGACTCTGTGAGACTTGAGTATCCTTGAACATTTGACATCATTTGATGCTGAGCAATAAAAAAATCTGTCCTGGGATGATTATTCATTACCTTGGTTTCTAGGCAAATAAAAAAAGATAGAACTTAATCAGGGCTTTCAAACACCTTGATGAAAACAGGAGTGTTCTGGTCCCCGAACGTTAAAGTTTAATCACATTTTACTCTTTCCCCGCCCACATCCTTGTCACTCAAAAGGAACTGTGATGGGGAAGCTTATAAATCACACTTGTTTCCCCAGATTGTCTGTCTACCTTGTGAAGGTGACATGGCGCCTCAAATGATGAATACTGTCATGTTTTGATTAAAAAGTCAGAAGTCCTTTAAGGGGGTCAGCATACCGGATTGAATAATGCATCCTCAACTGTTTTCATGCTAAAATTATTTAGCAGGGAAAATTGATGTTTTGTAGACATGTATTCTGATGTTCTATTACATTATATAGTAAACAGAACAAACTGTGCCCTTTTTTGTAACAAGGAGGTTATAAAAGCTTAAGACAGTAGCGGCTGTAAGGCACTGGTTATCTCATTTAAACAGATATTAAACGTGGATGCCAGTAGTGTGATCATCAGCTGCTTCCCATTTTGTGAATAAATTGCTTAGAAAGAGTCTTTTGCCTACCAGATGTGACCTAGATTTAGATTTCCAAAGGCAAAAACAGTCTATTGTGTAAAAACAAAACAATTGCTGGTTAAATGCATGGTAAATGAGCTTATCTCACATTTCCAGGTGTTTAAGCTAATATGTTAAGGAATTACTGCTTCATTTATGAAAAATAATTGCAGAAAATGTTTCAGCAAATCAAATTTGGACAAAGGCTTATGAGGGTTATTGTGTTGTTGTCATTTTTTTTAAAAAAAAACAACAGGGTGGGAAGTAAGGACAATAAAAATATAAGGGGTGAAATGCTGTATGAGAATGAGGTAGGATGTAGGTGTTGTGTTCAAATATAGCTTAATGTTATAAAGAAGTGGAGTCCTCACAGACGGTGATGTGCTGTTATCAACAAGAATCCCAAGATATCAAAATATTGGAGCATGCCACCCTAATAGTTATTGTTAGCCCCTACTGTTTTAAATGTAATAAATGAAAAGTGCAACGTCTCACTTCTTTTCCTCTTTTCTTTTAAAATATTCTTCTGTAGGTGCTGCTACTCGAAAACCAGACCCTGAGCCAGAGAAGCAAACAGACCACACTGTTAAAATAGCTGGAGTGATTGCAGGAATTTTGCTGTTCGTTATTATATTTCTTGGGGTTGTGTTGGTTATGAAGAAAAGGTGAGTAGTTGATAAAGCCTTCGTGCGTGCATATTTGTGTTGCAGTATCTCCTGCAGCAATTTCCAATAAAACACTTGGCAACTTTCCAACCACATTTCCAAATAGTTTGAAAACAAAATGCTGTTTATTCTCCCTTAAAGCCTTATTGGTGTTAGATAAAATGGCAGTTATCTGATTCTTCTGTCCTCCAGTGTTCATAGTGAATTAATGTTACTTCCCTTGTGTTAAAACACCCTGAGAGTGATAAGTCTAACACTCAGCCCAAATGACATATGAATATTGTTTATTCCCTATCCAGAGCTGAGGTGAATGTTAGAGAAGTTGATTCCTTACAGAATATAGAATTACAGGTTTTTTAAAACCTCAAATACTTAGATTCATATCTTAACCAAAGCATTGGATTTTTTAAAAAAACTAAGTGGAGTTGAAGTGGCCATGTGTCAGGCCGCTCCAGGTTCAAAGAAGCATCACTCAGACAGCTGCCAGTAAACACCACTTTTATTGGAGGTCACAAAACATTTGAAGCCAAGAGTGCTCCCCACCACCCGACACCGTATATTTATACCCACCTACCCCCCCCCCCCCCGGACTGATGTCACATCGTGGGGCCCTTGCATCACCCAGCCAGCTGACACCACCCTGGGGGCCCCTTGCATCATCCTAGGGAGCCTTGGGTCAGTAATGTCCCCTGATGTCTGCTGTGCTTTGTTTAGTCTAGGTCTGAATCCAGATCCCGCCGGCCTTGTCCAAGGCCACGGGCCTCGGCTTCTACTGTGATAACATGGCGGAATCTCCAAGGCCAGAGCTCCGGATTGCTCTGGCTTTTGACTCTGCTCTGACAGCCATGAGCATTAATAACTGTGGGTTCCACATCCTTTCTGATGTTTTCACTTCTGAGAAAAGTCCCACAAGCTAGTAGACAGCCAAAGTAACATCTTTGGATCTGGTTTCACTCAGAACACTTTAAACATAATGAATGTTTAGTCCTTCTGTGAATTGATAGCTCCTTCCACGAACAAAGGAATACTGTGAACCCAACCCAGTCATAAGATAGGTGGATGGGAGAGGGCTTTTTTGTTTAGATCCATGGATTTCCATGTTTTTCTATATCTTTCCCCCTTGATAAATGAAATGACCATATTTTGTTGATTTTGAAGATAACTTAGAACTGATTCTCGAAGAGTTGTGAGAGAGTAGAAAGAATGTGACTCTTCTGATAAATTACTAGTTTTAAGAATACTGTGATACTGTCCTGCTTTGAAATATCTGGTGTCAAGGTGAGATATTTTTTTAGTGACTAAAACAAGATAATAATGTTGGCAATGAGGAAATTTAAGAGCATTGCATACTACAATAGAACTTGAGAGTTAGCAACCTTATTATACCTGTACTTAAGTTCATTTGTTGGTAGAGCCTTGGATTTACCGGATATGTTCGCTCTGAAAAAAATTATTATGTTTTAGAGTGCTTCTCTCTTTGCAGTTCCGGCCTTCCTCAATGAAGTACACATCACTACAGTTTCTTCTGACTTTGTGTCATTTAATGGCATCAAGCCTATTTGCTAAAGATCTTGGAGAGTCCCAGATGAAAAATGGTCTATGAGCTAAGTTGAGGGAAGGGAAATATGTAGGTGTATTTGACTCATCAGCATATTAATATCTTCCTTGGGGCATGTTGAAGAATCAAATGGAATTCACTTTTTTAAGGTAATGGAAATAATTTACAAGGGAAGCAGAGAGAAATAAGTGACAAAAGTAAATCAATTTCTTTGAGGAAAAAGATATTAAATATAAGTCATATCATTAAGGGTCAAAAAAGAGTCTGAAGCATTGCATTTCTAGAAATACATAGAAACATTTATATATCATAGTCTCAAATTCCATGTATTAAATAAATAGATACTTTAACAATGAAAAGCAGTCTAGAGAATGATGGAATATAAAGCATATATGATGTAAGAAATCCTATATTGGACCTTATATTTACTTTTTATTTTAGAAAACTTTTCCAGACCAGTGTTTCATCATTAAAATATATTGCATCAAAGTATAAGCCATTCAGTCAGAGTACTTACTGTATGTACTTGGGAGTTTCCTTACAAGCCTGTTAAGGCTTGTAAAACAAGTACTTATAAAAATGGCCACCACTTCTCCCTCCCACCCCAAATGTCCAAAATGGAGGGTTCATCACATTCATTGGGCTTCTCTATGTTACTATTTAGGCTGAAAAGAAGTTGGGGAAAGAAGAAAGGCTGCTGTTCTCTGCTTTGGGAAAGGGAGGGGTAATGAGGTGTAAGCTAGCTTCCATATCTTGCCATGCCACTTCCAAGAGTAGCTTTTCATGTTTGCCTTTTGTCACTGCCTTGGACTGCGAGAAGATCCAACCAATCCATACTCCAGGAAATAAAGCCTGACTGCTCACTGGAGGGAAGGATATTAGAAGCAAAGTTTAAGTACTTTTGCCACATAATGAGAAGACAGGAAAGCAGGAAAGCTTGGAGAAGATAATGATAATGGGGAAAATTGAAGAAAAAAGGAAGTGGGGCCAACCAAGGGCAAGATGTATGTATGTTGAAGGGACTGACTTCAAGCTGCAGGTGGTGACGGCCAACAGGTAGCTCTGGTGTGGGCTGGTCCATGAGGTCACAAAGAGTTGGAAACAACTGAACAAACAAACAACAACTGCTTTTGAGCTAGGTCCCTAATAATGACAGACTGTTTTCCTTGTTCTTTTCTCATTGCTTTCTTGGGGCACATTCTCATTTTTTTCCTCTCATTTGTATTCCTTTCTGTATCTGTATTTGCATAGATGTAGGCATTTTAAGATCAGCAATGTAATTCACCTCCATCCATTCCCCATTGCAACTCCTCAAATGAACAGATCCTCTTCTTCTCTTTAGGTCTCCCTTTATGAATTTATGATTTTTTAAAGGGAGAGGAAATTATTTCTTTGTTACATGTCCCTAAGTTTTACCCACAACAGAGTAAAATCCATGGGTCAGAGTTGAATTCAGGTGCCAAAACTTGTTCTCAACTTATACATGAGGTTGACTTATACACGGATATATACAGCAATGTAGGGAAAGGTTCTACTTGTCCCACAGGCAGTGTGTGTTCCAAAAATTACAAGCTAGGACAGGGAGGGAAAGGCTTTAGGTTCTCTGACCCATCCAAATTCATATATATCCTTAGAAAATACCTGTTATGTAAATAGCTTTCTCCCATTCTGGATCTTTTTAATAAACATTAGCCCTTCTATTAGTTACTCCTTGTCCCATACATTGGTTGTAAGATGTGAATGTTACTGTATAATACTGATAATAATTCTAATTAATATCGTCATGACAATTGAATCATAATTTTTTTTGGGGGGGGAAACAACAGACCTTGTTTTATCAGCACTATTTAAAAAATTTAAAAAATACAATAAAAAGACCTCCTTAGAAATAGCTATGTAATGCTTTATTGGCTCTGTAGGGGTATTATGTCATAGAATAGCAGTGTAATAACCTAATTCCACCATCCCCATTGGATTTATATATGGAGTTTTAAAAACAACAAATAAACAATCCGTATTTAAATTGAAGGAAGCAACTAACGGGTCATCTATACTGACCACCTAGGAAGCCACCTTAATGGGGCCTTGCCCCATGTTTAGCTAAGCCAGGGGAAAGGCCAAATCCTGAGTCAGAATTCAGGCTTTACTCTAACTTTAGGGCTGTCAAGACAGTTGGGCCATTGCTAACTGGAACCAGCCACAACTCTCTTAACTGCTCTCCCACATTCCTCAGCCTCAGGCGGCCTATGGACATGGAATGGCAGCCTACACACACATGTACACTCATGCATGTGTCATCAGACACGATACCCCACCCACTTTCTCTTGGTACTCTAGCTGACATCACCTAAAGCATGCCAACAGAGGAGGGAGAAGATGGGGGGGGGGGACTCCCCCTTTCGCTTCCTTACCAATGCAGTGCTTAGGCTGATGTCAGCCAGGTAAGTGGCATGTCAGGGCTGGGGACAGCCACAATATGTGGGCAGGGAGACTGCTTCTTGCCTCAGAGGCAGTTGAGGCCTAGTCCAGCATTCGATATATCAGATCAAGCCCACATTAGCAATCAGTGTAGAAGAGCCTATTGATACTTAACAAAATTAACTTTTAAAATTAGGATACTTTTCATTTGTTCAGCTACAACTTTTTCATAGTTCAGTGAAATTGTAAAAACAAAGTGATCTAATTATTCATAGGAAAATGTTGTTTTAATTTTCCACACAAACAAGAACTCCAGATATTTCACATGCCCGGCCAATGTACAAAAATAATGTATAATTCTTTTAGGAAACAGGACATGATTTTAATTTTTAGCTTTCCCCATAAATTCTATGCATTTGAATAGAATGTATGGTTTACTTTTAAATCTGAAGGACTGTGTAACATCTGTAGCATTAATCCTATATATGTCTGATAAACATAAAAGGGGCAGCCTGCCAGGAATTGCTCTGCTTTTTCCCAATTGTTTAATAAAGATTTGAGCTGTGCTTGTTGGATCACTTACTATGTTATCAGCTGATGACAGCATTAGACACTTAATCTTTTTAAACAAATTCTGCTTCAGTGACTTTTAGATTGATTTTTATTATGATATTTCATAACGTTAAAATCTGAAGTATAATAATTGGTTACTTGCTTACGGTTATGTTTGCATATGAAGCAAGGCAGCCTACATACTTAGATCACTGTGTAACTGGAGTTCCCAGTTCCGTTGAATTCCTGGTATTCTTTGTGCCAGTGTTTCCCAACCTTTTTTGAGTCGCGGCACACTTTCGACATTTTCAAAATCCTGGGGCACACCACCAACCAAAATGACATAAAATGACACTCTAACACAGTAATACATATAGTTAATATGTTTTTAAATGTATTTATATACTCAGTGTGAAACCTGAGCCTGTTTCGATGAACACAACATAGATATCCTGGCAGGAATGGCAGAAAGACACAAACTTCCCACACAGAACTCCCATAACCAAGAGAAAATGCTATAAGAGTTTGGTGGACATTGACCTTGAGTTTTGAAGTTGTAGTTCACCTATATCCAGAGAGCACTGTGGACTCAAACAATGTTGGATCAGGACCAAACTTGGCATGAATACTCAATATGCCCAAATATGAATGCAGATGGAGTTCAGGGGAAACAGACCTTGACATTTGGGAGTTGTAGTTGCTGGGATTTATAGTTCCTCTACAATCAAAGAACGTTCTGAACCCCACCAATGATAGAACTGGACCAAACGTCCCACACAAAAACCCCAGGAGGCAAGAGAAGGTCTCTACTTGGGGAAAGGGAGGCGGGCCTTCCCAATGCATGGAGAGGGAGAGACCAAGGCCACAACGGGTGCGAAGGGGGGTGTTTGTAATTTTGTGCCTTTATCAAGGTAGGTTTCTTAGGGTTTTTATACTTCAACACACTAGACTCCCCCCCTTGGAGGTTCCAATTTCCCACGGCACACCTGATGATCGCTCACGGCACACTAGTGTGCCCCGGCACACTGGTTGAGAAACACTGCTTTGTGCATATACCTATTTGCTACAGATTTCTCTTCTTTGTATAGATGTCACAAGATGGAGTGTCCGTGTATTGAATATGGCCATCTTTACATTACTGTGCAAATAGGCTTTCACGTAACCGGAACCCAATTTGCAAGAGATTTTGTGGCTGTATAAAAGTCCCAAGTGCACAATTTATGGACCCTGACAGGGGATCCCAGGATGTTTAGAATAAAACCAATGGTGGTTCCCTGTTTCAATTCCTCAAGTAAGATTCGGGCGTCGGATACATTTGATTTCATATCCAATATCAATCTGGCTAATGAATGAGCTGTTAAATCATAGCTTAGCATGCACTTTTGCTTTATCTATGTGTGCAGGGCACTTCAATACTTGATGCTCAGGCACTAAAACAAAGAAGCAAAACATTACATTGAAATCGCAGAGTAGGATACATTGGATACAATAGTGTGTTATAGGCAGCATATTATATTAGAGAAGGGGGTAACTAAAACGTTGTACAAGTCGGTCTCAACTGATTACATACACTTAATAAGTCTTAGTTGCAAGAAATAGTATCCGCTTTCTTGGTCAGGCGATCTTGCAACAGTTTTCTATCGTTCATAATTTACTAAAAGACTAAGCCATGGAAAATCATTTTGCGAAGCACTTTATTGCTTTTTTATTTAAAATCTGTTGGATCGGATAATCGTTAGGATATATAAAGCATATTGCAAGAAATCATTAGCGCATTTCCTCTTTGTGGGACATAACAATCAGTAGCTGATTCAGAGAATCTTAAGTGAACCCAAATGCTCTACTCTTTTTCGTACAACATAACTAATAATCTAACTAAGTGTGCAAATTATATAGAGGTAGGAGCAGTCGCCTGCATTTCGTAGTGCCTCTCATATCTCCTCATTGAAACTTGGGATTTTTGGATAAGAGTAACTCTTGATGGGAGTTTGAGCTTGTGAATAATAGTGGTATCAAGGAATTAGCCAATTTTTGTTTGTAGTCTTGAATGTATTAGAAAGGTTAGGGATTGGTGTCCATGTCCATGTCTTTTTTTTGAAGGTTCAGTGACACTAGAAGTGCTATACAAAAAGGGCACCCAATACATTTAGTTATATTTTGAAAACTGGGTGCAAAAAGGGTTGTAGGTTCTTCTAATATGCTAAGGCACATTAGAAATGTAAGGCACAGGCATACACTGTTCCTATACCACTTAGTATTAGAAGAAACGTTACTCTTATTGGATGAAACTGAGGCTTCACAATATGACTATATGATCTTGAAGGTCATTCAGCAAAGATGCCATTAGCATAACATGTTCATTCATGACTCTAGCTGAAAACTAGCTCAGCCTCTATCCTACAGTCCTTCTTAGCATATCTAGGAGGAGATCAAATCTTTCTGCTCTCATTTGAAAATCAACTACAGCTCTCTGTGTCATCCAAACTATGGGAAACAGTATTTTATCTAACTATTGTTTGGTGTCCCAGTTCCTTATCAATGTTAAAGATCAGACATCACAAGGGACTGTAGATAGTTCTGAAGGATTTGGCTTCTTTGTTACCTAAGTGAAACATATAATTGGTTTAAGCATTAGATTATGACTCCAAAGGCCAGGTTTCAAATCCCTGCTTATCCATAGAAACCCATTGAGTGATGTTGGGTAAATTACACTCTCTCAGCCTCAGAACAAGGCAAAAACAAACATCCACTGAACAAATTTTACCAAGAAAAACCCATATTAGGGTTGTCATAAGTGAGAAAGTACTTGAAGGCACACAACAATAACAACAGCAACAAGCTTAGTTGTTCCTTGCAATTTAGAAAGTTAGTTTTAAATTTTGGACAAGATTGTGGTTATTTATCATATGGAGGATGGTTTACATACAACCCCCTCTGTTTCCTTAGTAGAGCCCCAGACTAAAATCCAATCTGAAAATCAACTTCAGTTGTTCCAGCATCTTTGCAGGCAGATCAATCCAATTCCCAACGAGTTCATCTGAGATGTTGCTGGATGTGATAGAAGCTGGTTTAGGAGCCTGATTCCCATCCCACAAATACTAGGAAACTGAGATTTATGCATGGAAAGATAGTTGTAAGATTCCGCATGTCAAAATCCCACCCCCTGAGAGACTTGCTCTTAAAGTGTTGTAAGGTTTTATGTACAGTTGTCCCTTCATATGCATAGATTCTACATCCATGGAGTCATCCATTCACAGATTAAAAATATTTTTAAAATCAGCCAAAATGTGAACCTTGGTAAGGGATACCATTTTATCATGCCATAATCAGATTTCAGTATCCATGGATTTTGTTATGTATGGGGTGGTGTCCTGAAACCAACCCCCTGTGGATACCAAGGGGCCTTGCTTTCCACCTCATCAGAAAGCTCAAATTAAGTGTCCTGTGACACTTAGAGCCATCTGGGGGGATGGAGCCCAACTTCAGCCATCTGATGTCTTAATCTGTGGCTCCGCCTCAGATATCTCCAACTGGGGAAAAGTGTTGTTAGATGCTTTCCCCGGCAACACGGAACGCATCATGTGCTGCACTGGCTCCAATGGAGTCAGCACAGAGCGTCCCCGAGAGGGTCACATTTCCCCCATATGATAGGGAAATCATTGTGAGAGGGAGTTCCGCACAAGGCAACAGCTTCACCCTGAGGCTTCCTCTTACCTTCCTAAAGGCCAGGTGAAGTGGGTCACTGCGCCTGGCCCAGTCATACAATTTTTTCATAATTGTTAAATAAATCATAAGCAAAGTAGTGTTCTACCAAGTTATTCTATTTGTTTATTATTTGCCATTAAGAACTCCACCATCTAATTAACACAGATTCTCATACATAAAATTTCATGATCTTATTATAGAAATTCAGTGTAAAAATATCTGGAGCAGCTTCCTCTTTATTTTTCTTTCATTATGTCATACTGTAATATGAAGCATGATATGAAATTAACTGACTCTTCAACCATTTTTTTTCTAAACAGAATAATTCATCTTTTGGCATCATTTTGCATCCAAGTACTTGGCAATTTTACAGTAATTAATTTTATTTATTGTTGTTTCTGAAATTACTATACAAGTTGGGGAGTATGGTAGCATTTATACCAATTACACTATATTTCTGTCAGTACATCATATGTCAAAACATCGAGACTGCTGTATCTCAAGATGATAAATGAGGAACTAGAAATAAAATCTGAAATAAGGGGGAAATTTTATTATTACTCCCATACACATATTCTATCACAACATTTTTCCAACTTTAATTTATAGGTAGGTAGAAATATTTCCGTTAGACGAGCTGTATTTTTATTTACTCTGCTTTGTTCTTTTCGGTTATTTTTAATATCTTTTTGGTATGATTCCGAAATGCAAAGAACATACATACAGTAAGTGCTGATGTTCTCCTGAGACATGGCACATCCTCCCTTTAAATACAATCTTTACAGGTGTGCATTTTGGTAAATCTGCCCCATGTGATTAAATATTAAACATTTAGCTTCTAGTGTTTAAACAATCCTGCTAGCATCAGAAAAATAAGAATATAAAACTGGCAAACACTTCTACAGGCAAAGAAGATGAGAGAGAAAATTTGATGAAAGCCTTATTTTCAAAGAGCCGCCTGCAGCATGTTGCTGGAGGCAAGTTAACATTAGCTGTAGTCCTCTGTTTATATGGGATGTAGGTTTTCTGTTTTAGTTTGGGATTTTTGCTGTAGTTGAGAAGTAAAAATTACCTATGCCTCTAGTGCCTTTTTCTATACATCATTTTACTACCTCCTGAATGATACTTTATTCATCCTTAAGATTAAAAAAAACAAAACAACAACGTCCATCTTCATGTAGAGAAATTTTAAATTATTTTGATTTCTTATGAAACGTGGTCATTGCTTTTTTCCCTTTCCCGGTGAGTAAAAGAAGAAATTGTGACTAAATCAAACACAAAGGCCATTTTAGTATAAGTATTGCATATGTATGCCCTTTTTTAGCCAAGAGTATATATTTATAATGGGATCAATCATCAGATCCCTGGTGTAGAGTTTCAGGGCCGAATGGGAGGAAACTATTGCATACATAGTCATGGTGCAGAAATGTTCATTATGTATCTGCTTTACTTTCAGGGCATAACTGCGATGATTATGCAATGGCTAGAACCTCATAGAACAGTGGTTCTCAACCTGTGGGTCCCCAGGTGTTTTGGCTTACAACTCCCAGAAATACCAGCGAGTTTTCCCACTGTTAGGTTTTCTGGGAATTGAAGGCCAAAACATCTGGGGACTCACAAGTTGAGAATAACTGCCAGAGATGCTACCAATGCTAATACCTGATTTTTAATTTGTCCATCCCTTTAGTTTGTCCATCCTCTTCCTCAGCCCTACCTACCATCAGCTTTATCTGTAGGTGACTTGGTGCTGCTTGCTTTTCATCATTTAAATTCTGAAGCAAGGCATTGAGGTTAATTAAAAGGGTGAGTGGTTCATAAAACAACAACTATCACCACTTGTAAGTTGACAAGTCAAAAAGAGCACACCAGGTGGGCAGGTAGCTGAAGAACCAAATGCTCTTTTTCAGTCAGT